>CM051259.1:7725139-7815139 GCA_027921565.1 Artemia sinica | reverse complement strand
CAGAGACCATAGCTCTTAAAGTACCCTGGACAGTGAAAATGAAATCTGATGGTTTGAGATGATTAAATGTAAACGTACACAACCATATATATTAAATAAATTAAAAAAAATCGAAATTTAGTTTTTTAAAAAAGAGACCGCTGTATAGTTTTTGGCAGTAATCTGAGTGAAATTAAAATAAAAACAGAAATTTGGATAAGAAATCAGGAAACAATATTATTATTTTCTGGTTTTATTATCCTGCTTTTATTTCCTGATTTTACATTATTTTTATATCCTGATTAAATCAGGGAGCTAAAAACAAATTGCATCAAACAACTTAAGAAACTATAGCATTCTTTTGAAAGTTAAGTTGTCTTTGGGAATCGTAGATTCTTAAATGTTTGAATTTTTGCGATCGGAAAGCATTGTCAAATTCATCAAATACGTTTTGCTTATTTATTTTTACGGTTCAACATGGCAACGGTGACAAGATGTGATTCAACCCTAAAAACTTCATAATTTTTTAACAACTAGACGAAAAAAAATCTTAGAAAATCCTGGTATATAGAAATGGACGAACCTACGATGGATCTAGGGGCAAAAACTGTTTTATTTTGATGTTCTTGGCTCTTTATATGTCATTAACATTTTTCTTGAGATGTATTATAAAATCTTCGTTTGTCGTTCACTGTTTAATGTGGCAACAATGAAAAAATGCGATACTGCCCAAAAAAATTTCATAGTTTTGAAACAACCAGACGACAAAATCTTAGAAATTCATTGTTAATAGGAATGAATGAACCTATAATGGGTCTAGGGGCGAAAATGTTTTAATTTTCATATCCTTGGCACTTTATGTAAGTCATGAAGATCTTTTCATTAGTCAAATTCATTAATCATAAAAGAGAGAGAAAAAACGTTTGAACAATATATTTGGATCAAAGAAAAGTATTTGCTTCGTATTTTGTTTCAAACACAGTAAAAGGTCAATTTTCAATAAGATGCATTATAAGATTTTCGTCTATCATTTTATCTTCAGCGTATATATAATGGAGTTCCGATTTCATAAGGATCTTATTTCTATAAATATTTGTCCATTTTGTTCATTTTTCTTGCTATTTTTAGACTGTCAGTTTTTAAGCTTAGATCTTTATAATTTTTTGTGTGGTCTGAATTATTTTCTTTTTATAGAGGATTCTACGAAGAAGTCGCCATTTCCTGTACCGTGTACATATCGCACTGCCTTATCTCATTATGTTGATATTACGGCTTGTCCAAGGACTCACGTTATAAAAGAAATTGCAGATTACGCTACCGATCAAGAAGTAAGCCCCTCCCACCCTGTCAAGATTCTTTTTCTATCTGTCTCCTCTCCTTTCTCTCTCTCTGTCTTCCTCTGTGTCCCTCTCTCTCGCACATCTCGACATATAAAATCATATGTATTAACTATCGTGACATATGTGTCTGTCTCGTTCTGTTGTTTGTCTGAACTATTCAAAGTTTTCACTTGAACTTCAACTTAGAATTGTATGTAGAATAGATTTTGAAAAATTTTTGAAAGAATAGAATATGTAGAATAGATTTTGGAATTTTGGACATCGGCTATAGACTTTCAAAAAAATATAAACTAAAGAGAAAACTGGAAATGTGACGTCATGATAACAAGCGTATAAGGGACGAAGACCCCAGTCCATTATTTGTACTAATTGTAGAAACTTCGTATACGGACCAATGAGGTCCGCTTGCCGTTGGTGGGTGGTGGCAAATCATCTGACCCTTCCCGTTTTTTCTACTAGACTGATAGCACTTGGGACAAAAGATTATATTTCAGTAGGAAGGCCAAAGTTTATGCTACAATTTATATATATATATATAATATATAATATATATATATATATATATATATATATATATATATATAATATATATATATATATATATATATATATATATATATATATATATATATTTATAATATAATATATGTGTGTATATATATATATATATATATATATATATATATATATATATATATGTATATATATATATATATATATATTATATATAATATATATATATATATATATATTTATATATATATTTAAATATATATATATATATATATATATATATATATCTATATATATATATATATATATATATATATATATATATATATATATATATATTAATATATATATATATATTTATATATATATATATATATTTATATATATATTATATATATATATATATATATATATTATATATATATATATATATATAATATTTTATATATATAAAAACATACATTAATGAGAAAACCTAGAAGCTGTAACCTGTAGGGGAGTACACATGCTGGTAACGTTACCCAATATTATTCAATTGAAATAAAGACAAAAAGAAGACGTAATTAGCTTGACTTACCTTGACATCAGCCCAAGACACCCAAGCATGACACACACACAACAAATTAAATAAAATAGTTGTTGTGGTTATGGATATAGTTTTGAATGCTTAGGGATGGCGTTATTTATCAAATTTTTATTTTAGAATTTCCGCAATATCTCTATTGGAAAGTGTTTCTTTCTCAATATTTGGCGATTACTGAACTCGATAATCCTGTCTGTTACTAATGTTCGCTGTTTAGTGACAGTCGTCTTTTAAGCTGTGCCTGCCCCCCTCTCCCACCAATAAAGTTTGGCTGTATATCCAAATATTAATATTACGTATCCAAATGATATTTATCCGATATTATCAGGACGGAGAAATGTAAAGACCAGTTTTATACTAGATTAATTAAAAAAAAATTTTCCCACAAAATAAGTTTTTCAAAAAAAAAAAAGTAAAGAAGTCTATTAAACTAAAAATGAACAAAAATAGGATCAAATAATCTACCAAGCATACAACTACCACAAATCAGTATCAATAAATAAATGAAATCCAAAACAAACAAAAATTAAAATAAGTAGAACTCAAAACGAGCAGAAATTAATATGAGTAGGGTTCAAAAACCCTATGCTTTCTAAAAGACAGAATATAATTTGTGCTTTACTGAAAAAATTCTTTAAATGTTTTAATTTTTATAACTTTAAGAAATCAAAAATTAATTAAAATTTTAATTAATAAATATCAGCATATGCATATTAAACTGACATTGGACATTTTTTTTCAGTAAATTCATTTGAATTTTTTTCAGTAAAGCACAAATTATATTCTGGCTTTTAGAAAGCATGGGGTTTTAGAACCCTACTCATATTAATTTCTGCTCGTTTGAGTTTGACTCTGTTATTTATTTTAATTTTGTTTGTTTTTGGTTTCATTTATTTATTGATACTGATTTGTGGTAGTTGTATGCTTGGTAGATTATTTGATTCTATTTTTGTTCATTTTTGGTTTAAGGGAGTTCTTCACATTTTTTTGAAAAACTTATTTTGTGGGAAAAGTTTTTTTTTATTTAATTTCTTTTAGTTTTATATTGATATAGTCTTTTTCAGAGAAAAAGAATGAGCCTCTTCTAAATTTAAACAACCGTCCCTTCCATAAGAACCTTAAGTACCTCCTGGGCATAACTTACAACCCTTGCCCCTAATCTCAGAGGTTTGTTTCAACCCTAAAAGCCTTGTTATATGATATTTAGACTATTTTCAATAGAATGGCTATCTCAAAATTTCTATTAGATGCATTTTGGGACAATACAACGTGTGTGTGTGTGTGTGTGGTGGGGGGGGTACCTGCCCTCCGACCACTTTGACTCTTAAAAAGAGCCCTAAAGCGTATGATTACCAATCCAATGAGCCCCCTCCGAAGTTTACATGACCCTGCTTTCTCTAAAAATCTGATATGCCCCCAGAGCATAGCTTGCAACCCTTGCGCTGAGGGCTGGGGGGATTTGTTATCCTCAAAGACATAATTTCCAGACCTTTCAAATACGTAAAACAAAATGGCTATCTCAAAGTTTTGATTGGAAGTGTTTGGGGAAATGATGGGCGTGGAGGGGGGGCATTTGCCCTCTGATCCCTTTTGACTAATAAGAAAGGCACTAGTTCTCTCAATTTTCAATTGAATGATTCCTTTTTTAAGCTTCTATGACAAACCTTTCCATAAGAACATTATATGCCCCAAGGGTATAAACCTACAACCCTTGTCCTGAGGATTATGGGGGGAGGGCCGTCATCCTCAAAGACATAATTTACAGACCTTTCGACTATGGTGAATAAAAACGCCATATCAAAATGTGGATCGGATTTTTTTTTGGCGAAATGATGGGCATGGGGGGGATTTATCTTTGATTACTTTCAACTATAAAAGGGCACTAGCCCTTTCAATTTCTAATCCAATGGGCACTTTTTGAAGTTTTTACGACAACACTTTCTATAAAAAACCTTATATGCCCCCAGGGCATAACTTACAATCTTAGCCCTGAGGGCTGTGACATAATTTCCAGACCCTTCAACTGCGTTCAACAAAATGGCTGTATCAAAATGTTGATTGGAAGTGTTTGGGGAAATGGTGGGGGTGAGAGGGGGGTTAGTTGCCCTCCAATCACTTTTGACTAGTAAAAAGTGCACTAGCCCTTCAATTTCTAATCAAATGAGTCGTTTTTTAAGTTTCTACAACCCAGTCTATAGAAACCTTATATGCCCCCAGGGCATGCTTACAACCCTTACCGTGAGGGTTGGGGGGGGGGGGGGGCATAATTTCCAGAAATTTTAAGTACGTTGAACAAAATGGCTATCTCAAAATTTTGATTGGATGTGTTTGGGGAAATAGTGGACGTGAGAGGGGAGTTAGTTGCCCTTGAATCACTTTTGACAATTAAAAAGGGCACTAACCCTTTCAATTTCTTATCAAATGAACCATTTTGCAGTTTTTACAACAACGCTTTCTATAAAAACCTTATATAAAATACCTTACAACCCTTACCCTGAGGGCTGTGGGGGGGGGGGTGTCATCCTCAAAGAGCTAATTTCCAGAACTTTCAACAATGTTGAAAATATGGCTATCTCAAAATTTTGATTGGATGTGTTTGGCGAAATGGTGGGCGTAAGAGGGGGCTAGTTGGCCTCCAATCCATTTCTACAATTAAAAAGGGCACTAGCCCTTTCAATTTCCAATTGAATGAGCCCTTTTTAAAGTTTCTACGACAACCCTTTCTATATAAACCTTATATACCCCAGGGTATAACTTACAATCTTTGCCCTGAGGGCTGTGGGGGGGGGGGGGCGGTTGTCATCCTCAAAGAGAAAATTTCCAGGAATTTCAACTACATTGAAAAAAAATGGCCTTCTCAATATTTTGATTGTTTGGAGAAATGGTAGGTGTGAGAGGGCGGGGGGTTGTTGCCCTCCAATCACTTGCGAATTTTAAAAAGGGCACGAGCCCTTTTAATTTCCAAATGAATGAGCCCTTTTTGAAGTTTCTACAGCAACACTATCTATAAAAATCCTATATGGCCCCAGGGCATAACTTTCAACCCTTGCCCTGATGGGTGGTGGGGGGTGTGTTATCCTCAAAGACATAATTTCCAGAACTTTCAACTACGTTGAACAAAATGGTTATCTCAATATTTTGATTGGATGAGTTTCGGAAATGGTGGGCGTGAGAGGTGGGCCCTTCAATCACTTTCGACTGTTAAAAATGGCCCTAGCCCTTTCAATTTCCAATCGAATGAGCCCTTTTTGAAGTTTCTATGACAACACTTTCTATTAAAACCTTACACGCCGCCAGGGCATAACTTACAACCCTTTCCCTGAGGGTTGGGGGGGGGGTGTCATCCTCAAAGACCTAAGTTCCAGAACTTTCAAGTACGTTGAAAAAATGGTTATCTCAAAATTTTGATTGTATGTCTTGGGGAAAATGGCTATCTCAAAGTTGCATTGGATGTGTTTTGGGAAATGGTGGGCGTGAGAGGGGGGTTAGTTGCCCTCCAAATGAGCCTAGCCCTGAGGGTTGTGGGGGGGGGGGGTTGTCATCCTCAAAGACCTAATTTCTAGAACTTTCAAGTACGTTGAAAAAAATGGTTATCTCAAAATTTTGATTGTATGTGTCTGGGGAAATGGTGGGCGTGAGGGGGGGGGGTTAGTTTCCCTCCAAATTACTTTCGACTATTAAAAAGGGCACTATCTATTTCAATTTCCAATGGAATGAGCCCTTTTTGAAGTTTCTACGACAATGCTTTCTATAAAAACCTTATATGCCCCCAGGGTATAACTTACAACCCGTTCCTTGACGGCTGTGGGGGGGGGGGGGGTTGTCATCCTTAAAGAAATAATTTCTAAAACTTTCAACTACGTTGAACAAAATGGCTATCTCAAAATTTTGATTGGATGTGTTTGGATAAATGGTGGGCGTGAGAGGTGGGTTAGTTGCACTCCAATCCCTTTTGACTATTAAAAAGGGCACTAGCCATTTCAATTTCTAATCGAATGAGTCCTTTTTGAAGTTTCTACGACAACGCTTTCTATAAAAACCTTATATGCCTCCAGGGCATAACTTACAACCCTTGCCCTGAGTGCTGTGAGGGGGTTGTCATCCTCAAAAACAGTAATTTTCAGAACTTTCAACTACATTGAAAAAAATGGTTGTCTCAATATTTTGATTGGATGTGTTTGGGGAAATGGTGGATGTGAGAAAGGGGGGTGGGGGTTAGTTGCCCTCCAATCACTTTCGACTTTTTCAAAAAGGCACTAGCCTTTTCAATTTCCAATTGAGTGAGCCATTTTTGAAGTTTCTACAACAACGCTATCTATAAAACCCTATATGGCCCCAGGGTATAACTTTCAACCCTTGCCCTGATGGGTGTGGGGGGTTTGTTATCCTCAAGGACATAATTTCCAGAACTTTCAACTTACAACCCTTGCCCTGAGTGCTGTGGGAGGGTTGTCATCCTCAAAGACATAATTTGCAGAACTTTCAACTACATTGAAAAAATGGCTATCTCAATATTTTGATTGGATTAGTCTGGGGAAATGGTGGATGTGAGAGAGGGGGGGGGGGTTAGTTGATCTCCAATCACTTTCTACTTTTAAAAAGGGCACTAGCCCTTTCAATATCCAATTGAATGAGCCCTTTTTGAAGTTAGTACAAAAACGCTATCTATAAAAATTCTATATGGCCCCAGGGCATAACTTTCAACCCTTACCCTGGTGCTTGTGGGGGTTTTGTTATCCTCAAAAACATAATTTCCAGGACTTTCAACTACGTTGAACAAAATGGTTATCTCAATAGTTTGATTGGATGTCTTTGTTGAAATGGTGGGCGTGAGAGGGGCTTAGTTGCCCTCCAATCTCTTTCGACTATTAAAAAGGGCTCTAGCCCTTTCAAATTCCAATTGAATTAGTCTTTTGTGAAGTTTCTATGACAATACTTTCTATAAGAAACCTTACCTGCCCCCAGGGCATAACTTACAACCCGTGCCCTGAGGGCTGTGGGGAGAGGGTCTCATGCTTAAAGAAATAAATTCTAAAACTTTCAACTACGTGGATCAAAATGGCTATCTAAAAATTTTGGTTGGCTGTGTTTGGGGAAAAAGTGGGCGTTAGAGGGGGTATAGTTGCCCTCCAATTACTTTCGACTATTAAAAAGGGCACTATTCCTTTGAATTCCCAATCGAATGAGCCCTTCTTGAAGTTTCTGCGACAAAGCTTTCAATAAAAACCTTATATGCCCCCCAGGGCATAATTTATAACCATTGCCTTGAGGGCTCTGAGGAGGTTATCATCCTCAAAGGCCTAATTTCCAGAACTTTCAACTACGTTGAACAAAATGGATATCTAAAAATTTTGATTGGATGTGTTTGGGTTAAAGGTGGGCGTGATAGGGGGGTTAGTTGCCCCCCAATCACTTTCGACTATTAAAAAGGGTAGTAGTCCTTTGAATTTCCGATCGAATGAACCCTTTAGAAGTTTCTTCGCCAAAGCTTTCAATAAAAACCTTATATGCCCCCAGGGCATAGCTCATAACCCTTGCCCTGAGGCCTCTGAGGGGGTTATCATCCTCAAAGACTTAATTCCCAGAACTTTTAACTACGTTGAACAAAATGGTTATCTCAAAATTTTGATTGGATGTGTTTGGATAAATGGTGGGCGTGAGAGGGGGGTTAGTGGCACTCCAATCACTTTCGGCTATTAAAAAGGGCACTAGCCATTTCAATTTCCAATCGAATGAACCCTTTTTGAAGTTTCTACGACAACGCTTTCTATAAAAACCCTTGTATGCCTCCAGGGCATAACTTACAGCCCTTGCATAACTTACAGAGTGCTGTGGAGGGTTTGTCATCCTCAAAGACATAATTTCCAGAACTTTCAACTACATTGAAAAAAATGGTTGTCTCAATATTTTGATTGGATGTGTTTGGGGAAATGGTGGACATGAGAAAAGGGGAGGGGGGTTAGTTGCCCTCCAATCACTTTCGACTTTTAAAAAAGGCACTAGCCTTTTCAATATCCAATTGAGTGAGCCATTTTTGAAGTTTCTACAACAATGCTATCTATAAAAACCCTGTATGGCCCCAGGGCATAACTTTCAACCCTTGCCCTGATGGGTGTGGGGGGTTTGTTATCCTCAAAGACATAATTTCCAGAACTTTCAACTTACAACCCTTGCCCTGAGTGCTGTGGGAGGATTGTCATCCTCAAAGACATAATTTGCAGAACTTTCAACTACATTGAAAAAATGGCTATCTCAATATTTTGATTGGATGTGTCTGGGGAAATGGTGGATGTGAGAGGGGGGGGGTTAGTTGATCTCCAATCACTTTCTACTTTTAAAAAGGGCACTAGCCCTTTCAATTTCCAATTGAATGAGCCCCTTTTGAAGTTAGTACAAAAACGCTATCTATAAAAAATCTATATGGCCCCAGGGCATAACTTTCAACCCTTACCCTGGTGGGTGTGGGGGGTTTGTTATCCTCAAAGATATAATTTCCAGAACTTTCAACTACGTTGAACAAAATGGTTATCTCAATATTTTGATTGGATGTGTTTGTTGAAATGGTGGGCGTGAGAGGGGGTTAGTTGCCCTCCAATCACTTTCGACTATTAAAAAGGGCTCTAGCCCTTTCATTTTCCAATTGAGTTAGCCTTTTGTGAAGTTTCTATGACAATACTTTCTATAAGAAACCTTACCTGCCCCCATGGCATAACTTACAACCCGTGCCCTGAGGGATGTTGGGAGAGGGTGTCATGCTTAAAGACATAATTTGTAAAACTTTCAACTACGTGGATCAAAATGGCTATCTAAAAATTTTAGTTGGCTGTGTTTGGGGAAAAAGTGGGCGTTTGAGGAGGGTTGGTTGCCCCCCAATCATTTTCGGCTGTTAAAAAGGGCATTAGTCCTTTGAATTTCCGATCGAATGAGTCCTTTAGGGGCTCATTCGATCGGATGTGTTTGGATAAATGGTGATTGGATGTGTTTGGATAAATGGTGGGCGTGAGAGGGGGGTAAGTGACACTCCAATCACTTTCGACTATTAAAAAGGGCACTAGCCATTTCAGTTTCCAATCGAATGAACCCTTTTTGAAGTTTCTACGACAACGCTTTCTATAAAAACCTTATATGCCTCCAGGGCATAACTTACAACCCTTGCCCTGAGTGCTGTGGAGGGTTTGTCATCCTCAAAGACATAATTTCCAGAACTTTCAACTACATTGAAAAAAATGGCTATTTTAATATTTTGATTGGATGTGTTTGGAGAAATGGTGGATGTGAGAGGGGGGGGGGTAGTTGATCTCCAATCATTTTCTACTTTTAAAAAAGGCACTAGCCCTTTCAATTTCCAACTGAATGAGCCCTTTTTGAAGTTTGTACAACAACGCTATCTATAAAAATCCTATATGGCCCCAGGGCATAACTTTCAACCCTTGCCCTGATGGGTGTGGGGGGTTTGTTTTCCTCAAAGACATAATGTCCAGAACTTTCAACTACGTTGAACAAAATGGTTATCTCAATATTTTGATTGGATGTGTTTGTTGAAATGGTGGGCGTGAGAGGGGGGTTAGTTGCCCTCCAATCACTTTTGACTATTATAAAGGGCACTAGCTCTTTCAATTTCCAATTGAATTAGCCATTTTGAAGTTTCTATGACAACACTTCTATAAAAACCTTACACGCCCCCAGGGCGTAACTTACAACCCTTTCCCTGAG
The DNA here is from genome assembly GCA_027921565.1 of Artemia sinica. Lineage (NCBI taxonomy): Eukaryota > Metazoa > Arthropoda > Branchiopoda > Anostraca > Artemiidae > Artemia > Artemia sinica. The sequence continues at coordinate 7,805,011 of CM051259.1, read as the reverse complement.
GGTTGGGGGGGGGGGTTGTCATCTTCAAAGACCTAATTTCCAGAACTTTCAACTACGTTGAAAAAATGATTATCTCAAAATCTGATTGGATGTATTTGGGGAACTGGTGGGCGTGAGAGGGGGGCTAGTTGCCCTCCAACTGATCCGTGCCCTGAGGACTGTGGAGGATAGTCATCCTCAAAGACCTAATTGCCAGAACTTTCAACTACGTTGAAAAAAGTGGCTATCTCAAAATTTTGATTGTATGTCTTTGGGGAAATGGTGGGCGTGATAGGGGGTTAGTTGCCCTCCAATCACTTTCGACTATTAAAAAGGGCACTAGCCATTTCAATTTCCAATCGAATGAGCCCTTTTTGAAGTTTCTACGACAACACTTTCTGTAAAAACCTTATATGCCCCCAGGGCATAACTTACAACTCGTGTCCTGAGGGCTTTAGGGGGAGGGTGTCATCCTTAAAGACATAATTTCTAAAACTTTCAACTACGTGGATCAAAATGGCTATCTAAAAATTTTGGTTGGCTGTGTTTGGGGAAAAAGTGGGCGTTAGAGGGGGGATAGTTGCCCTCCAATTACTTTCGACTATTAAAAAGGGCACTATTCCTTTGAATTCCCAATCGAATTAGCCCTTCTTGAAGTTTCTACGACAAAGCTTTCAATAAAAACCTTATATGCCCCCAGGGCATAATTTATAACCCTTGCCCTGAGGGCTCTGAGGAGTTTATCATCCTCAAAGGCCTAATTTCCAGAATTTTCAACTACGTTGAACAAAATGGCTATCTAAAAATTTTGATTTTGATTGGATGGGTTTTGGTTAAAGGTGGGCAAGAGAGGGGGGTTAGTTGCCCCCCAATCACTTTCGACTATTAAAAAGGGCATTAGTCCTTTGAATTTTCGATCGAATGAGCCCTTTAGAAGTTTCTACGACAAAGCTTTCAATAAAAACCTTATATGCCCCCAGGGCGTATCTTATAACCCTTGCCCTGAGGGCTCTGAGGGGGTTATCATCCTCAAAGACTTAATTCCCAGAACTTTTAACTACGTTGAACAAAATGGTTATCACAAAATTTTGATTGGATGTGTTTGGATAAATGGTGGGCGTGAGAGGGGGGTTAGTGGCACTCCAATCACTTTCGACTATTGAAAAGGGCACTAGCCATTTCAATTTCCAATCGAATGAAACCTTTTTGAAGTTTCTACGACAACGCTTTCTATAAAAACCTTATATGCCCCCAGGGCATAACTTACAACCCTTGCCCTGAGTGCTGTGGAGGGGTTGCCATCCTCAAAGACATAATTTCCAGAACTTTCAACTACATTGAAAAAAAATGGCTATCTTAATATTTTGATTGGATGTGTTTGGGGAAATGGTGGATGTGAGAGAGGGGGGGGGGGTTGATCTCCAATCACTTTCTACTTTTAAAAAGGGCACTAGCCCTTTCAATTTCCAATTGAATGAGCCCTTTTTGAAGTTAGTACAAAAACGCTATCTATAAAAAATCTATATGGCCCCAGGGCATAACTTTCAACCCTTACCCTGGTGGGTGGGTGGGGGGGGTTTGTTATCCTCAAAGACATAATTTCCAGAACTTTCAACTACGTTGAACAAAATGGTTATCTCAATATTTTGATTGGATGTGTTTGTTGAAATGGTGGGCGTGAGAGGGGGTTAGTTGCCCTCCAATCACTTTCGACTATTAAAAAGGGCTCTAGCCCTTTCATTTTCCAATTGAATTAGCCTTTTGTGAAGTTTCTATGACAATACTTTCTATAAGAAACCTTACCTGCCCCCATGGCATAACTTACAACCCGTGCCCTGAGGGATGTGGGGAGAGGGTGTCATGCTTAAAGACATAATTTCTAAAACTTTCAACTACGTGGATCAAAATGGCTATCTAAAAATTTTAGTTGACTGTGTTTGGGGAAAAAGTGGGCGTTAGAGGAGGGTTAGTTGCCCCCAATCACTTTCGGCTATTAAAAAGGGCATAGTCCTTAGAATTTCCGATCGAATGAGCCTTTAGGGGCTCATTCGATCGGATATGTTTGGATAAATGGTGATTGGATGTGTTTGGATAAATGGTGGGCGTGAGAGGGGGGTTAGTGGCACTCCAATCACTTTCGACTATTAAAAAGGGCACTAGCCATTTCAGTTTCCAATCGAATGAACCCTTTTTGAAGTTTTTACGACAACGATTTCTATAAAAACCTTATATGCCTCCAGGGCATAACTTACAACCCTTGCCCTGAGTGCTGTGGAGGGTTTGTCATCCTCCAAGACATAATTTCCAGAACTTTCAACTACATTGAAAAAAATGGCCATCTTAATATTTTGATTGGATGTGTTTGGGGAAATGGTGGATGTGAGAGGGGGGGGGGGGTTAGTTGATCTCCAATCATTTTCTACTTTTAAAAAAGGCACTAGCCCTTTCAATTTCCAACTGAATGAGCCTTTTTGGAAGTTTGTACAACAACGCTATCTATAAAAACCCTATATGGCCCCAGGGCATAACTTTCAACCCTGGCCCTGATGGGTGTGGGGGGTTTGTTTTCCTCAAAGACATAATTTCCAGAACTTTCAACTACGTTGAACAAAATGGTTATCTCAATATTTTGATTGGATGTTTTTTTTTGAAATGGTGGGCGTGAGAGGGGGGTTAGTTGCCCTCCAATCACTTTTGACTATTATAAAGTGCACTAGCTCTTTCAATTTCCAATTGAATTAGCCATTTTTGAAGTTTCTATGACAACACTTTCTATAAAAACCTTACACGCCCCCAGGGCGTAACTTACAACCCTTTCCCTGAGGATTGGGGGGGGGGGGTTGTCATCTTCAAAGACCTAATTTCCAGAACTTTCTACTACCTTGAAAAAATGATTATCTCAAAATCTGATTGGATGTATTTGGGGAACTGGTGGGCGTGAGAGGGGGGCTAGTTGCCCTCCAACTGATCCGTGCCCTGAGGACTGTGGAGGATAGTCATGCTCAAAGACCTAATTGCCAGAACTTTCAACTACGTTGAAAAAAGTGGCTATCTCAAAATTTTGATTGTATGTGTTTGGGGAAATGGTGGGCGTGAGAGGGGGTTAGTTGCCCTCCAATTACTTTCAACTATTAAAAAGGGCAATAGCCATTTCTATTTCCAATCGAATGAGCCCTTTTTGAAGTTTCTACGACAACACTTTCTATAAAAACCTTATATGCCCCCAGGGCATAATTTATAACCCTTGCCCTGAGGGCTTTAGGGGGAGGGTGTCATCCTTAAAGACATAATTTCTAAAACTTTCAACTACGTGGATCAAAATGGCTATCTAAAAATTTTGGTTGGCTGTGTTTGGGGAAAAAGTGGGCGTTAGAGGGGGGATAGTTGCCCTCCAATTACTTTCGACTATTAAAAAGGGCACTATTCCTTTGAATTCCCAATAGAATTAGCCCTTCTTGAAGTTTCTACGACAAAGCTTTCAATAAAAACCTTATATGCCCCCAGGGCATAATTTATAACCCTTGTCCTGAGGGCTCTGAGGAGTTTATCATCCTCAAAGGCCTAATTTCCGGAATTTTCAACTACGTTGAACAAAATGGCTATCTAAAAATTTTGATTTTGATTGGATGGGTTTGGGTTAAAGGTGGGCGTGAGAGGGGGGTTAGTTGCCCCCCAATGACTTTCGACCATTAAAAAGGGCATTAGTCCTTTGAATTTTCGATCGAATGAGCCCTTTAGAAGTTTCTACGACAAAGCTTTCAATAAAAACCTTATATGCCCCCAGGGCGTATCTTATAACCCTTGCCCTGAGGGCTCTGAGGGGGTTATCATCCTCAAAGACTTAATTCCCAGAACTTTTAACTACGTTGAACAAAATGGTTATCTCAAAATTTTGATTGGATGTGTTTGGATAAATGGTGGGCGTGAGAGGGGGGTTAGTGGCACTCCAATCACTTTCGACTATTGAAAAGGGCACTAGCCATTTCAATTTCCATTCGATTGAAAACTTTTTGTAGTTTCTACGACAACGCTTTCTATAAAAACCTTATATGCCTCCAGGGCATAGCTTACAACCCTTGCCCTGAGTGCTGTGGAGGGGTTTGTCATCCTCAAAGACATAATTTCCAGAACTTTCAACTACATTGAAAAAAATGGCTATCTTAATATTTTGATTGGATGTGTTTGGGGAAATGGTGGATGTGGAGAGGGGGGGGGGTTGGTTGATCTCCAATCACTTTCTACTTTTAAAAAGGGCACTAGCCCTTTCAATTTCCAATTGAATGAGTCCTTTTTGAAGTTTGTACAACAACGCTATCTATAAAAACCCTATATGGCCCCAGGGCATAACTTTCAACCCTTGCCCTGATCGGTGTTGGGGGTTTGTTATCCTCAAAGACATAATTTCCAGAACTTTCAACTACGTTGAACAAAATGGTTATCTCAATAGTTTGATTGGATGTGTTTGTTGAAATGGTGGGCGTGAGAGGGGGGTTAGTTGCCCTCCAATCACTTTCGACTATTAAAAAGGGCACTAGCCCTTTCAATTTCCAATCGAATGAGCCCTTTTTGAAGTTTCTACGACAACACTTTCTATAAAAACCTTACAAGCCCCCAGGGCATAACTTACAACCTTTTCCCTGAGGGTTGGGAGGGTTGTCATCTTGTCATCAAAAATGGCTATCTCAAAATCTGATTGGAGGTATTTGGGGAACTGGTGGGCGTGAGAGGGGGTTAGTTGCCCTCCAACTGAGCCGTGCCCTGAGGACTGTGGGGATTTATCATCCTCAAAGACCTATTTGCCAGAACTTTCAACTACGTTGAAAAAAGTGGCTATCTCAAAATTTTTATTGTATGTGTTTGGGGAAATGGTGGGCGTGAGAGGGGGGTTAGTTGCCCTCCAAGTACTTTCAACTATTAAAAAGGGCACTAGCCATTTCAATTTCCAATCGAATGAGCCCTTTTTGAAGTTTTTACGACAACACTTTCTATAAAAACCTTTTATGCCCTCAGGGCATAACTGACAACCCGTTCCCCGAGGGCTGTGGGGGGAGGGTGTCATCCTTAAAGATATAATTTCTAAAACTGTCAACTACGTGGATCAGAATGGCTATCTAAAAATTTGGGTTGGCTGTGTTTGTGGGAGAGGGGTTTAGTTGCCCTCCAATCACTGTTGACTATTAAAAGGGGCACTAGTCCTTGAATTTCCAATCGAATGAGCCCTTTTGGAAGTTTCTACGACATAGCTTTCAATAAAAACCTTATATGCCCCCAGGGCATAACTTATAACCCTTGCCCTGAGGGCTCTGAGGGGGTTATCATCCTCAAACGCCTAATTTACAGAACTTTCAACTACGTTGAACAAAATGGTTTTCTAAAAATTTTGATTGGATGTGTTTGGGGAAAAGGTGGGCGTGACAGGGGGGTTAGTTGCCCTCCAATCACTTTTGACCATTAAAAAGGGCACTAGTCCTTTGAATTTCCCATCGAATGAGCCCTTTAGAAGTTTCTACGACAAAGCTTTCAATAAAAACCTCATATGCCCCCAGGGCATAACTTATATCCCTTGGCCTGGGGGCTCTGAGGTGGTTATCATCCTCAAATACGTAATTTCCAGAACTATCAACTACGTTGAACAAAATGGCTATCTCAAATTTTTATTGGATGTGTTTGAATAAATGGTGGGCGTGAGAGGGGGGCTAGTTTCCCTTTAATCAATTTCGACTATTAAAAAGGGCACTAGCCATTTCAATTTCCAATCGAATGAGCCCTTTTTGAAGTTTCTACGACAAAGCTTTCTATAAAAACCTTATATGCCCCCAGGACATATCTTACAACCCTTGCCCTGAGTGCTGTGTGGGGAGGGGGGTTGTCATCCTTAAAGACCTAATTTCCAGAACTTTCAACTACGTTGAACGAAATAGCTATCTCAAAATTTTGATTGGATGCGTTTGGGGAAACGATAGGTGTGGAAGGGGTGTTAGTTGTCTTCCAATCACTTTCGACTATTAAGGAGGGAACAAGCCCTTTAAATTTCCAATCGAATGAGTCCTTTTCGAAGTTTTACGACAACTACTTTGATACGAAGTGCCCTGGTAAAAAAAATAACACATTCTGCCAACATCGTTCTTTACTTAGGCAGCGCTATTGCACTGCCTATGATAAAACAGTTTGGTGTCATTTTATTAAAAAGGGCACTAGCCATTTCAATTTCCAATCGAATTTGCCCTTTTTGAAGTTTCTACGACAAAGCTTTCTATAAAAACCTTATATGCCCCCAGGATATATCTTACAACCCTTGCCCTGAGTGCTGCGTGGGGAGGGGAAAGACCTAATTTCCAGAACTTTCAACTACGTTGAACAAAATGGCTATCTCAAAATTTTGATTGGATGCGTTTGGGGAAACGATAGGCGTGGAAGGGGTGTTAGTTGCCTTCCAATCACTTTCGACTATTAAGGAGGGAACAAGCCCTTTAAATTTCCAATCGAATGAGTCCTTTTCGAAGTTTTACGACAACTACTTTGATACGAAGTGCCCTGGTAAAAAAAAATAACACATTCTGTCAACATCGTTCTTTACTTAGGCAGCGCTATTGCACTGAATATGATAAAAAAGTTTGGTGTCATTTTATGGCACCCTTTTACGGTCCTAGTCTAGTGGTTAAAACGCTAGACTTGGAATTCTTTATTCGTAAGGAAAGGGTTCGAGTCTTGATGTTGTTGGATATTTGATTTGGAACGGGGTTCAGTGGCACGATTCCGTAAGATTAGTCAGAATCGAAGTGGCTCTAAAATGGGTATATGAGGAAATATGCAGAAGATAAACAGGAAAGGTGTGTGAAAGCACTGAATGACTAGCCTCCAACCCCTTCTTCATTGCTGAAGGGCTATGAGACGTTGATCAGCACTGCCGTTAGGGATTGTATAGTCCAATGCAGAGACAGTTAGGGGAGGGACTGAGGGTACACTTGCCCCGGGTGCATAAATTTTAGGGGCCCAAAATTAAATGAAGAATCTAACGGTTATAGTCATTCTGTAGTTTCTGAATTTATCTTTATTAAGATAAAGTAGAGGGCACAGTTAATTGATACTGCTCGTTTAGTTCTCTTTCTCTCTATTTCTTTGTCTTAAAACTTCGTTTTTTAATATAATTATACTTTATAGGAGAAAGAAAAGCTGCTACTTTTGGCCTCCAATAATCCAGAAGGAAAAACATATTATCAAAAATTCGTATTGGATGATTGTAGAAGTTTATTGCATATTTTGGAAGATTTTCCGTCTTGTAAACCTCCATTGGATATGGTCTGTGAGTTGCTACCACGATTACAAGCCAGATTCTATTCTATTTCATCGTCACCCAAGGTAATGCACTTTTTTCGTATAGGGTGTACCTCAAGGATCTATAATTATTTAAAACATCTGATTAATTTATTGTGTTCTTTTAATCTTTTGATCCTTAGATTACATTGCCTCCACTGAAGAAAAAATGAAAATTGATATTAATGGTTGATGTTCTATTTGAATAGAACTTTATTGCATATTTTGGAATGTTTCCCATCTTATGGACCTTTATTAGATATTTTGTCCGTGTTATCCAATTATAATCTAGGTACAGGGTTGCCACCCGATGAAAAAAAAAATTCACTAGATTAGCTCATAAATCACTAGATTATTGACTACGAATCACTAGAATTATAATACTGCTTTATCAGTGTAATTGACAATTGTTTTGTTTCTTTACCATGTCCTATGCAGGTGCACATATAGTAAGGGGGTAAAATTACCCCCCTAGGTCTTGAAAAATAACTTTAGATTGATGTTTTGTTGTTTCTCAAGCGAAAAATACCCTTGGAACTTTGAAAAATATCTTTTCGCATCTTTATGCAGAGAATAGAACAAAATTCTTGCTTCCGCCATGTATTTTCCAAAATTGGTACCCTTGGCTTATAACCCGATCACTGAAAATTATGAAAGTTATTGGTGATGTAATCAAAATATTTATTTTTTTTTCTTGTCGATTCAAAACTCTAATTTTTTCTCCAAAAACATAGCAACCATTTTATTTTTACTCTAGTTGAGTTAGTGTAATTAGTTGAAAATGGCCTTTTTATATCTTCATGTAGAAAGTTTGTCCCACCCTTCCCAAATTTCGAAAATTTTGATATTACTTCTTTAATAAAAAAGATCCAGAGAAAATTTTTTTCTCCCGATGTGTTTTTGTTTATTGGTAACGATTGTTCATCCTATTACTTAAGCTATAAGAGACCCTGGGCTCCTCACCTGGATCTACGTCACTGTCAAACAACATAGTTTCCTGTTTCCACTTTTTTGCAGAATCCACAAGAACACGAGGAATTTCCCATTTTGAGGGATCTTTCACATACAGATTTACGTGCATTAATGAAGAAAGTGTTTCTTTTTCCAATCTGTTTCTCAAAGGTGATTTAATTAACTTCAGCAAGGAGAACTGTCTCTCAGCTGATGTGATCGAATGTGGAAGTGCCGTAAAGAACTTCATCATTTACGTCAGAACTGGGGGACATAAAACCACCCGCACCATTCTTGCACTTTCCAAGGAAGTTCCAGAATAAAAAAGGATCGCTGTTATTTTGTGCATGCACTCGAATCAGTTCTCTTGCATGTGGAATTAGCCGCCATTCCCTGTTTAAAGCTTCTACTTCCAAATCTATTGTCTGCGAGAAGTGATCATACAATCTAGTAATCGATGAGACAGAGCCAGACTGCAACAGTAGTGCCCAAACACTTTAGCTGATGTAAAAGATCGTCTTGATCGCTGATTCGGAATCGGATCTGCTCACAAAGCATTTGGTAAAACCTAACACATTTGTTGCGAACTCCATCGACTAATTTGGTGTCACAGTTTTTCGCAAACGATTCAAATTTTGCACCAAAATACATACTCTCATAATGTTTTAGGTTGTTTCGGTGTTTGAAGTCAACCTTCCAAGGTCCCAAGCATCTTAACTTTTCCGTTTTTACAAAGCAACACATTATTTCTTTCAGTCCTCCTTCGACCTTTTCCAAAAGGACATGTACTCGAACTTTTTCACTCTGGAACTCTTTGTTGAGGCTGTTCACTATTAGATTAAAGCTTCCCACTGCTCGAGCAAATGTTCAGTTACGTTTTCCATTGCCTGCCAACGTGTTTTACTGGGACACAGATGGCAGTGCTCAGCAATGCCCTTTGACACTCCCCAAACTCTTGCTTTCTTTTTGGACTATTAGCAATGAAATTATATATATCATGGCTGAAGTGGACAATTGACGGGTCTAAAATTTCCAGTGCAGCCGCTGAACACAACGCAAAAGAGTGACAAATACACCCAAAAATTGAAAGCCAAGGAAGGTCTCGTTTCAAAAGTGTAGCTAGACCATTCTTTGATCCAACCATAACGCTGGCATTGTCTGACGCGAAGCCGATTATGTTTTTCAACGGAATCCCTGTGAGTCAAATTTATTCACTATTAGCTTTTTTAGTCCTTGAGCAGAGGCATCAGTGACAACCGGCATGAAAAAAAAAACAAAAAAAACTCGACTACATCTTCATCACTCACTGAGAAAAATCGCACCATTATGACTAAAATTTGGTTGTTGTTCGGTCAGTTGACTCGTCCACAATTATGGAAAACTTTGTATTTTTTAGTGTTTCTGACAGATCGTTAGCCCCAGTTCTTCCCACTTGTTTAATCAAAACAGTGGTTTTCGTTCTTCCACAGTTCAAATTATTAATTACTTGAAGGTCTTTGACATGAAACTTGAGAATTTGTGGAAGTGTGTCCATTACTGAAATAGGAAGATTCTCTTTGGCAACCCACGCAGACAAGGCCAATGACAGCTTTACACTCTGGTCGCGATAACTTTTATGCTCGTGCACTCTTTCAGAAAACCTTGCTGGGTCTAATCTTTCTAAACATAGTAATCACTGCACCCACAGTTCTATGTCAGCCCATCTTATGCCTGCATTTAGCTTTAGCTTATAAAGCATACAAAAATTTCCTGCTTTTCTTTCAACTAGCATTATTTGGATTATTAATTTACGATTCGTAAGAAATAAGTCTAAAAACAACATAAAGCTTCGCAAGAAAAAAATATGGACCTAATAGCAAAATTCTTACTTTAGACTATTAAAACCACAACACTTTTATTGCCCAAAGATAAAATTCTGCGAACAAATTTTCTCCGGAAATTTACCTCCACCCCTGCGGTAAAATTCTCCCCTGAAAATTGTTGAATTATTCCCCATTTAATTACTTTCCTACAATTAACTACATCCAAAATAATAAAGTTAAAATTATTTACTTACCCATCTGACATTGTTTGATAAAGAATATCCAGAAAATCTGAAAATTCTTGGCACCATTGTGGCAGAAACCTTGCATTAATTAAAACTTGCCAGGGATGCCGATCAGAGTTTGAAAATTATCTCCTCATTTTTATCTTGGCTATAGAACTTAATCTACAAAAATTTCACAGAGATGTTTTATTGAGTGAATCAAGGTTTGGGGGGTATACATTGCTGGAGGTTCCGGGGTACACTGAATATCATTTTTATGTCTAAAATTCCTTGTACCTAGCAAAGCTTGGTCTCCTTGTACTGCTGGTTAAAACTGATAACAATAGAAAAAGATTATAGATTGATACCGCTTATATGTGCACACAAAATTTCTAAGTGTGAGGAACATATACATATATTGTTCGAATCTACTTTATTCTACTTGTAGCAGATAGTTCGTGCAGCCAGCAACATACCAATGCAGTGATTAATGTCCCACAAGTAGCGCAAGTCCCCCCATCCCTTTAAAATTTCTTGCCGACAATTCAGCCTGGAAAATTATTTTTAACAAACTTTTATACCCAGACCTATCCCCAGGGGCTGTAGGGGGTCTTGCTAAACCTAAGGTATAGTTTTGGAATCTCTCAACTATAATAAGCCAAATGGCTATCTTAAACTTTTGGTCGAGCAATTTTAGAGAAAATATTGACGTGAGAGGGGGGCTATTAGCCCTCAGATCTTTTTGGTGAAATTAAAGGGGCACTAGAAATTTTGGTTTCCGTTAAATGAGCCTGCTCCCGATGTTCTAGGACTGTTGGTTCTATGCGATCACCCCTGGGAAAAAAAAATGACACGCATCCGGTATTTTTCTTCTGGCAAAAAAAACAACAAAAAAAACAAATTAAAAGTTTTTGCAGACAGGAGCTTGAAAACTTGTACAGCAGGGTTCTCTGTTACGCTGTTTCTCATGGTGTGATTTTATTAAAAGTTATTTTACTTTCAGGGGTGTCTCCTCCCTCTTAAGAATATCAGGCAAATTTTTGCAGGTTCGTAGCTTTTTATGGGTAGCACTAAGCTTAATGAATCTTATATATTTGGAATCAGCATAATTATCCGATGATATATCGATTGATATCAAAATTCCGTTTTTAAGAGTTTCGGTTACTATTGAGCTGTGTCCCTCCATTCTTATAGTTCATTGCCTCCAAGTACTTGATATGTTAGCACATGAATCCAAAAACTTAAAGAATAGGACGTTATCTGCTCTTATTAGGTGTTACAGTTACAAATAAGAGAATTTGAAGAACTACTGGAGTTTCAGTTAGATATTAGAAGTAAAAAATAAAACCATTAAACAACTCTCGGATTAGACACCCCCCCCCTTTTTTACTCCCAACCGCGTTCAATCATCAAACTACAGTCGATTTAACCCATCTAGTTATGTTACAAATCTTATTACAAAAAACACTGTCCTATTTTCTTTTTCAATAATTTCTTGTTTCATTCAAAAAATTGTATTTAATGTATACCTACCTTCTTATTTTTCCATGACTCCATTTCTGTTCTATCTGTAGATGTAGAGGGTGTGTTCATATCCACTATCAACCCCACTTTCAAAGGTTTTAACAAATGAAAATCTAATTTAGAACTGATAGATTATAGAGAGTAAAAAATCATAAATTTGAAGACAAAAATTCGACCTGAGCAAATGTTTTGCAATTTTCAGATTTGATGAGTTCGCGTATCATCTTGCTGATAGCGCTCTGAGGTCTACCTGTCTAAATCTGATATGAACGTATGGAGGGAAATCGGAAGTTTCAAAGGCGGTATATTTGTATAAATGCTAATCTGGAATATATTAGGAACCGTAGTGAATAACCATTTTGCTTCTTTTTTTATTAATTACTTCTAGTATGATTCATTCGATTGAATCATGAGCGCTATAAGGTGAAAAATCACTAGTTTTGGAACAAAAATCACTATAATCACTAGCGAGAAAATAAATCACTAGGCAACATAAAAAGTCACTAGAACTAGTGATAAATCCCTAGGAGTGGCAACCCTGTCTAGGTACTGATACATTTTAGTATCGTTTAAGCTAGCGCTCAATTTTTAAAATAAGATGTTCCACAGGGAGCCATGTCCAATTGACAAACGCATGAGTAATTTATTATCTTCTTTGACATAGCTTCTAAAATGAATACGCAATGTTAAAACCAGTTTGAACTTTTTAATATACAGTATCACAAATTGACAAAACTGTGACTAATTTTTATGTCACAAATGTCACGCCACGGATATGAAGGTATAATAATAAATACCTTGTGTTTTGGATTTGTATGAAAAGTTATTTTCTAGCAGAAAATAAAAAAAGAAAAATTTGAGAAATGAATAAATTAAAAACACATTTCAATTTAAAAAGTAGATCCACGTAAAAGAAGATGAAGAAAACAAATGAAAAATACGGTCAAATCTAAACATTCCCCTCCGAAAACAAGGTGCTGTTGTGCCTTCCTTTCTCTACTTTCCTTTTCTATTTAGCACTCAATACTTCCCTCTTCAATCTCCTTCCTTTTGTCACCTTTGACTTAAGAAGTGCTTATCGTTTAAGAAGCGCGTAAGAAATGCTTAAGAAGTACAGAAGGATTTTTTTTATCGTTTATCTAAAACGAAAGGGTGTATGTCTTTTTTTCAGAATTTTTCGAAATTAAATATGCGTTAAACATGACCATGAATCCGACGAGAAAATATGGAACGCAAAACTACTAAAAAAACATGGACACGAATTAAGATGGATTAAAATTTTTGTAGGAAGAAGTTTTGCTCAAACTTTAAACGAGGAAAAAAGTATAAAATCAAAATATGTAACTCAAATACCCAAGAAAAGTAAAAAGTGAATATGATTGTTTAAATTAGTTTAGTGGAAAACTTATAGATGAGCCGTACTAGTCGAGTGCTTGGCACGCTAGACTTGAAATCCCATGTCCGGGAGAACAGCGGTTCAAGTCCTGGTATCGCTTATTATTTGGTTTGGAACTGTGGTGAGCGGTATGACCCTGTAAGCATGGTCAGTTTTGAACCAGATCCAAGTGGGTACCTGGAGTTATTTGGGAAAAACAAACGAATTGTCGGATGATTTGCCCCCAACCACACATTGCACTCTCAGCCGAAGGCAGAGAGTCAGGAGACCGGTACCTACGCTACTATGCAGTGGTTTACGCTACATGGTCACATGGTACCTACGCTACTTTTGGTCAGCATGGTCACCACTGGTCATCGTACCATTGGTTAGCATGCGAAAAAGTTTAGTTTTTGTAACTTATTCTGCTTTATAAAAATTCAGAAAGATCAAGAGTTCAGTTTTCATGGAAAGGATTAGGTCGACTATGGAAAGGATTAGAAGTTGTTTAGTTTTTGGTAGTAGTAGTGCCAAATTTGAAAGAAACAAACGTGGGTTGAAAATTAGCACTAAGTGAGATAAAAACCAACGGTACCAGACGATTTAAGAAGGTGTAGCATTCCCCTGAAGGTATGGTTTTCTTTATTAATCAACAAATTATTAACTTTTGAATTGTTAAGGACGAAAATTGTTGTTAATTTGAACGAATTAGCTTTGCTTATTCATTTTAAAGCTGCAATGTGGCAACATTGACGAAAATGTGATACTACCTTAAAAACTTCATAGTAATAATTTTTTTTTTTAACGACAGTTTTCAGGTATGAACAGACCAAGGGTGAAATATTTTTATTTGATGTCATTGGTACTTTAATAATTTCAATAGCTTTATAATTCAATTTTAAGAATTTAATAACTTTAATAATTCGGTATATAGTGCATTAAATAATAGAAAGAAAAATGCTAGAAAATAATTGCCATTGGTATTTACGTTGAATATAGGAATTGTAGTCATGAGGACTATGGGAAAGTAGATTCATTAAATTTGTTAATTTTAATTTTGATTAATTTAATTTGTTTAATTAAATTTAAATTTAAATAAAATTAAATTAAAAAGTAATTTAAATAAGTTTAATTAAATTTTTAATCTAATTAAATTTGTTAATTTTAATTAATTGTGAAATAATTCACTGCACTGGATTCCTGTGGTACATTTGTTTTATTTACCTTTATTGTTGAGAAAATATTCCGTTTTTATTTATTAACTCAGTTTGTTTATTGTTACTTATTGTTTATTTATTTGTTATTTCAATTGTATGTAGTTTATTTATTATTTATTGTCATTTTTATACTATTAATTTTATTAATTAATTTCATCAGTTAATTTTATTTTATTTATCAGTTTGTTATTGTAATTAACTTAATTAACTTAATTAACTTAATTATAATTTTTTATTATTTATATATAATTTACTATTTATTGTTTGTTTATTATTTATTTATTATTGTCTCTTCAGTACATAAAATAAGTTTAGGTGATTAAATAATGATGAGGTAATGAAACACCTTTCGTCTCAATCACTATTCACTATTATCATATCACTCACTATTAGTCATAATTCACTATTATCTCAATCACTATTAGTCATATTCTCTTTTATCTTTTGTGATGCACGTACCTGCAAATATCGTCCACAGATGTAATTAATAATATTAATTATTTCTTTATAACCCCTTATGAAAAACTGGAAGTGAAGGAATACAGAGAAAACTCACAAAACTTGCTGTAAGTAAAATCTAAAGGTAAGCCAAATCACTTCATCTACAAGCCTTCATTTCATTTGAGTTATATTCAAAACTATAAACACTAAATCAATTCAACAACGTCAAAGAAGGTCATACTCGGGAACAAAACTTGAGTTCTTCTATATATAATCTCACTAGAAGTTCTATTACACAGAACTTTACTGCATATAAATTTCCCCGAATGACTTCAAAACGTTGGTTTTGCTTTTTTATTATATATTTTTATTTGTTTATTTTCTATATTATATTATACTATTTATGTTATTTTTATATTAATATCATATTATATTATATTTCTTATGTATTTTTATAGTATACATTGATATTGTTATATGCATTATATTTTATTGTCATTTTCTTTGTATTTGTATTATATATGTATTATTTCCCTGGGGGTATCTTTTGGACTAGTCAGTAGGAATTCTCGATTCTAATGTGCACTTGTGTCCACAAGCTCTTAGAAGAAAATATAGAATAAATTATAATGATTTCAAGAAGGGGGATTTGGCCCCGGAGCCCCCCCCTTCATAGGGACATGTATGTCTGTTAAATGTTTGTATCATTAGAAGTTTATATATTAATAATTAGGTAAAAATCTCAATATAATTTTAGGTCCATCCGACTGCCGTTCATGTAACCGCTGTTGTTGTTCGCTACACTACTCCCACGGGTAGGATAAACAAAGGAGTGGCAACTACTTGGCTCTCCAGTAAGAAACCAGAAAATGGGGTTGTTCATACTGTGCCCTGTTATATCCGAAAATCCCAATTCAGGTATTTTTTGGATGATTTATCCAACTAGTCTTTAACTGGTCATATTTGCCTAAATTGGTCAATAATAGTCAAATTGGCTAATGGCTGAATTTGACATATTGGTCAAAGTCAATTTTTTTTTATTTATCTAATTTATGTTTTTAAATGGCCATGTTTCGCGAAAATGGTCAATATTGGTATAATGCTGGTCAAATGGGCTAATTTGTCAATTTGGCATATTGTTCGAATTTAGACTTATTTTAACGACTTATCCGATTAATGTCTGAGTGGTCATATTTAGCTGAATTGGTCAGTATTGGTGTACTGTTGATAAAATTTGCCAATTGGTTAATTTGGCATAGTTTTCAAATTTAGGGATTTGCTGGCGATTTGTCCAATTAGTGTCTTTAACTGGTCATATTTGACTAAATGAGTCAATAATGGTCAGATTAGGTAATTGGTCAATTTGGCATATGGGTCAAAATCAACTTTTTTTTTATTTATCTAAGTAGCATCATTAAGTGGTCATGTTTGGCTAGAATGGTCAGTATTGGCATAATTTGATTGTACAATTTGGCATTTATATTATATTCTTCATATTCTGCTTTCAACCCTCACGTTTTTCGGTTAAATTGCTGTTTGATGCAGATCTCCTTTGTTTGTATATTCATACATTACGCAGGAATTTATTAAATGATAAAATCATTGCAACATTATAAATGCTGTGCAACACCTTTTTTTCCTTTTTTAAGGCTTGGTTAATCTTAAAAAAAAATAGGCGGAAATCCTTGGATACTTCCAAAGAGTTGGATAAATCAAAACTTAAGGCGGAGTGGAAACTCTTCACTGTGTGTGCTTACTTTTTACAGAAGCGCATCCAGGATTTTTGTTCGGGGGGGGGGGGGTTACTAATTTTTTTAGGGGGGGGGGATTACATAAAAACCTCAAAAAAACGCATACAAAATTTGTTTATGTCCATGTTTGTTACGGTTTTACGAGTCAAACAA
The DNA here is from genome assembly GCA_027921565.1 of Artemia sinica. NCBI lineage: Eukaryota > Metazoa > Arthropoda > Branchiopoda > Anostraca > Artemiidae > Artemia > Artemia sinica. The sequence continues at coordinate 7,788,280 of CM051259.1, read as the reverse complement.
ACTTTCGGGGGGGGGGGGGGGTTCAAACCGGGTGACCCCCCCCCCCCTGGATACGGCCTTGACTTTTTTCTTCTTTCATTCTTTATGCGGTTAAATTTCTCTCTTTTCTCTCAGAGAGAAAAAAGTTTTTTCTCTCTTTCGTAGTTTTTTTTGTTGTTTTTAAATATTAAGGAATTCACTTAATTATTAATAAGTGATTTAATTATTTAAAACAAAGACTTAGTTATTTATCTGTCCTCACTAAAATTGGGCTTCCGCTATCCGGGTCAGTTCTCTGATTGATCTCTAGCCAGGACATCATCTTCCTAATTTCAGGACCTAAACGAATCTAAAGAGTGAATCTCATTGGTTGTAATAGCCACGCCTCTTTGCTTGGCATTGACCAATAAATTAAATAGTGATGAAAATTGGTCGGTTCCCAAACGAATCTAAAGGCGGGATAGCAGTTTGCTAATTGCAGTGCCCTGGGATAAAAAAGTAAATAGATGGCATCTCTCATTGTGTAAGGTCAAACTCTAAAATTAAGCTCTAACTTTATTGTGGCAGTGTTTTGTGCTATTAATTGAGCAAATAATTATTAGAAGCAGAGCCTAAATCGCAAACTAACCGCAGAGACATAACCAGCAAAAATATTGTAATTTTCACCAATCAATAGGATTGGTAGATTCACGCTGTTAGAAGTTCATTGATGGAGAGAAAAAAAGACGAACCTGAAAGTTCTTTGCCAAAGTCTGTTATATCATATAAACTAACTATGGTAGGTTATCAAGCGCAAGGCATTAGTCTTTGTATAATTTATTTCAAATAAGTTATCTTATTTGTAAATATGTACTGGTCTGTAATTAATCGATGAATCGAAGTTTTTGATAAGCCTTTTGATTTGGCGCGTAATAAAGGAAAGATATTGGTGCAACACTAAAGAACGGGGGAGTACCCTTGGCCTGTTCTTTCACTGAAAGCTTTCATCGTAATCAGATAGATTAAGGTTAACTCTTTATGGTTACTCTTGGTATAAAAACACCAGAACATCACCACATTGTTTTCCAAGTGGCTGATCTGGAGGACGGAGCTTAATAAACTGAGAATTATTTGACAAATTGAGGGATCCGGGTTAGAGGACTCTACATCCGTGACAACCATAACATCTGTTTAGCTTAATTCCGACACCACTTAGAATAAAATAGAATTTAATTTAAAAATTTCTTTCACAGCATGGTGGCCGAATTTGAATTTTTCGCCACTAGTAGCACTAGTATATATACATATCATATCGAAAGAATTCGACCTTCACGTCAGACATAAAACAAAATACATAAAAAAAAGATGAGTCAAAACTTAGTTAAAAGACAAAAATAAGAAATAAATAGATAACAATAAAATTAATGACTAATTTTCCTGGCTATTATACAACTCAACAAAACTCTTGCGATATCTTTCATGTTTGCGGGGATGAGAGTCAGTTTGGGGACTTTTTGGGATTTTAGATGGTCTGTTGCGGGCGGAAGGTAGGGTTCGGGGATGATGGAACGTAATCGGGGAACAGACAGGGTCTTGGTACCGAAACGAAGGCACTGGAGGTTCCTTTTCTCAACCAAAGTGGTAAGCTTGAACTTACCTAGTAGATAATGATATGGAACCTTCTCTTCACCATTTATAATTCTAAGTGCTCGTTTTTGGACATTTTCAGTCATATAGATATGTTCTGAAGAAAGACCGAAATGCCACACTGGGCAAGAAAACTCCAGTATTGGCCGAATAAAAGAACAATAAAGTTTGGAGAAGATCCTTAGGGGGGCAAGAAAAGTTTAACAAAAGTTTTAGAAGGGAAACCGAAGGGGAAGCTTGTTTTAGGATATTTTGAACATGGGCATCCCACTTCAAGTCAGTAGTAATTGTCACCCCAAGTAGTTTAATGTATGTGACAGAGATTTTTGGAGGAATGGGGTTTGTGAAAGAAGGGGGCTGATTAAAAAAATTAATTGCCATACCTGACAATTTATTAGCGTTAACTTTCATCTAAAGAAGCCTCCTGTGTTACATCATCGAGTAATGTCATAATTGAGCTTTTAATATTTCGTCGAAAAACCTCAAGTGCAGACAGATCGTCCACATACTTCCATCGTTCTGTGTGGTCAGTCATGAAGCTATTAATCATTATAAGAAATAAAATGGGACCCATCAGGGTTCCCTGGGGGACACCACAAAAGTTAAGAAAGAGATCAGAATAAAAATTTTTATATTTAAGCACTTGAGAACGATTTGTTAAAAAGGAGGCAACAATTTTTACAAGAAAGGGGCTCATTTGAAACTCCCTCAGCATTTTATTTACAAGGATATCGTGGTCAAATAGGTCGAACGCTTCCTGGAGATCAATTAGTAAAAAGATTCAACCAAGTAGGCCTATCAGGGTTTTGAAGATTTTTAAGAATGGTGTCAAGAAGACTAACAAGGTAGTGTGAAGTAGATGTTTCCTTCAACTTTCCAAATTCTTGTAAGTAAATAAATTCGAGAATCTCTGCCTTTAACCAATTAGCTAAGAAACCCTTGTACATTTTTGAAAAAACTGATGGCAAGGTGATTGGTAGTACTCCAGTAAAATCATTCAGGCCTCCCTTCTTTTGGATTGGAGTAATAAAGCCAAGCTTCCAGTGCGACTGGTAACTTCCGGAATTACTAATATCCTTAAAAATACTAACAAGAGGTGCTGATAGTTTATCAGGGAATGCTTTTATTACATCAATTCGGATGTCAATGGGACAAATACTATTTTTTTTCTGTTTTTTTTTTCTATTATTTGCTTCACCGAAATTTACGGGATTTTATCTTTTGGAGTTTCAGGGATTAGCTGGTTTTCCGCGAGAGGGAACGCTTACACAATTCTAGCTAGGTGTTTATTCAGCTCATTGGCTGTCTGTTCAGGCGGTTCATAAAGAAGGAAATCAAGGTTCTTGCACAACCAACCCCCTATTTCTTTTACTTTCTTAAACCATTGCTAAGGTTTGCTCTGTTTTAAGCAATTCAATTTATTCTTACCATAACAAGAAGCAGCATGACGTATTTCTTTCTTAATTTGTTTTCGGAGTGGAGGGCCACTTGGAGTTTGGTTAAAATTTCGACCGCTAGTTGCGCTAGTAAATAAGAATTTTAGGAAATTTAAAAGGGTTTAAGATGCGCAGTCGTTGAGTTTGATTAATTTTGGGTTGAGGTTTCAGTTTTAGGGGATGAGTTTCAGGGGAGAGAGTATAGAGGGAAGCTTTGGATAAATCAGGGTGAAGGAGTATGCGGAGCTTTGCTGGCTTCTGGGGATTTAGTGCCTCAGAGAGTTGTTGTTGGTAGCAGTAGTTAATTTGTAATTAACTTTTTAATTTGTAATAATTAAGTAGTTAATTAAGTAGTTTAACTTTGGTAATTAAGTAGTTAATTTAAGTAGATTAACTTTAAGTAATTAAGTAGTTAAGTTGTACAATTAAGTAGTTTAATTTTAAGTAATTAAGTATTTAATTTAAGTTGTATAATTAAGGAGTTGTTTAAGTAGTTAAACTTGATGAGTAATTAATTTGTAATTATTCTGGGTAGGGACAGTTTCGCACTTCTTACTATGAAACAGTGAAAGGACCGTTCTTTGGATACCGGCCAGTGTTTCCACTAGCTCCGTTCTATAATCCGTTAACCGTTTGAGGTTTTCCTTTGAAAATCTGTAGATAGTGTTTTGGATTCAGTAGAATTTTTTGTAAGGCCTTAGGTGCTACTAAAGTATCATGGTCCTAGTATATGACTACAAAAAGCGGTAGTTTTTTCCGTCATAATTTTCACAGGTACAACATTGGAATTTCGTCCAAATTTTGAACTTTTTTCTCATTTGCTGGTCACTAACGTTCTCAATAATTCATTTTTTTGTAAGGTTTTTGTCAATTCACCCTTATAACAAAAAATACCAATACCCAATGTCACAGACGAAAAAAGTTGCAGATCAGATTGTATCAGAGTTTTGGTCTAACGACGCGTTGGTGTCGAACTAAAATGTAGCAGAGAATATTAGATTTTGTACCAGAATTCTCTGGTGATGGTGGTAAATATTAAAAGGAAAGGGTGAATATAACATCTCAACAGGATTCTACTTTTTCCATAGGAAATGCGTAGATTCCATAGCTGCGTTGTTTTGTCCGTAGACAGACATCAAGCTCCGTTGACTCAAGGAAAAATATGTAGAAGTAGAAACACTGCATTCACTAATGGTTCATCTTACTATCCTTAGTGTTCATTAGTCGACTAAAATTAGTCAACTATTAACAGCATTAGTTAACTAATGGCTCATTTTACTACCCTTAGTGCTGATTAGTCATTAATAGTCAACTACAACATTAGTCAACTAATGGTTCATCTCACTAGTCTCAGTGCTCATTAGTCAACTAATAATTTCAGTTACTCAAAAAAATCTTTACAGAAAAATATATAGCTTATCTTCCCTATATAGCTGAAATGTTACACAAGTAAATTCTCCCCCCCCTCCTATTTCTTTTTTTAACATTTTTATTGACCGTTTGTTCTGTAAAGTTCATTTTAATGATTTCTGACGTAACACTTTTGCATGATATATTTCAATTACCTTTTATTCAATTTTTGTGTTGACGATTTGATGCATGGTATTCGACCCTCAATTTTTTTTAAACATTTTATTTATTTTGCGTTTAATTTAGTTGTTATTCTAGATTTCGTAAGGTTTCGTTTTGTTTAATATTTTGATGCGTCAAGTAATTTCGACTCTCTCAGAGCTTCTTATAGTCTTTTGGCAAAAAATTATCTCATTGACTTTTGTAATTGGCAACTGTCCATATCTCTAGAGTAAACCATGTATAGAAAATTCGGTTATATTCTATATAAACTTAACCAAAAGGCTTAAAACCAACTAACAAGCCTTGCTAGCTTAGTGCGTAGAGCATCAGAATCCCAATATGGGATCGTGGATATGAGCTCGACATTGGAATTTTTTTCGTCGATGAAAAGTAAAGTATTGAGTTATATTTCTTCTTGTGTAAAAGTTTTAATTCTAATAATTTTGGAAAAGTATTCCAAAGCTATAGTTTTACGAAGTCTACCTTGGTCACAGTTTTCTTTTTTTATAGTTTTTTTTTAATTTTTTTTTTTTGAGAGGAGGGACAAGGGGGCTTCAAATTTTGTGACTCGTGGTGAGAGGGGGTACTTATATGATATACGCCCTGCCTAATGTTCTTTTAATATGTTTCTCTGACGCTCAATCCTAATGAAATATACCAAAGTCAGATAAAAACATAATACTTTAGTAACAAATTTCGGCCATATATTTGCACATTAGGGAGGGGGGGGGGGTAAAGTATAGCGGGTCTGCATGCCTAATGTGTTAGGTACAATTGTTCTGCATATTATGTAGTAAGAATTGTTTTCAAACTTCACGCTGTCCAAATACTTTACCCCCTAATGTCCAAATGTATAGCCCAAATTATATATTTTCCATCTTTTCTGTCACTTCTCTTTGTCTTGTCTCACGCTAAGCTGAAAGAAACTAACGGAAGAAAATGGTTCTATAATGCGTCAATGAATGAACTGCTTGAGGGATAGATCGTATATCATACAAGTACCGGAGAGGGTATATTAATTTTCGTAGCCCTCAGGAAAGAGTACAGGTTATAGTTTCTTTTTCTTTTTTATGTTTATCGGCCGACAGGTTTTACTGCTTGTATTTTTATAATAATAATTTATAATATTATAATTTGCTAAGTTTGTCAAAGTTTTTTTATTATTATATAATATGCTATTAGCGACGCTAATAGCTAATAGCATGAGGAAGCGAGGGTCGCTTAAATAATTTGTTTTAGCTAATTTTTAACAATATGAATAAGTAAGTAATAGTAAAAATAAAATATTTTAAAAGCTATTGATTAATTCTAACATTTGAATTTCAGACTGCCACCTCGTGTCCAAACTCCAATTATAATGATTGGCCCTGGTACTGGAATTGCTCCATTTAGAGGATTTTTGCAGGAAAGAGCGTTTTTAAAGAGTGAAGGTTAGTTGCTCTTCAAAATCCCTGAAGTAGGTTCTGACAAGAGTTAATTTTCGCTCCCTGTGCCCCATTTCCCCTCGCCTCATAAAAGGATATGTTCATGTGAAAATAATTATCGATTCACTTCTGTGTTTTGCAAAAGCGACAAATTCGTTTTTCCGGCCGGCAAAATTTCGCTTTTTCGGCAGGCCAGATTTCGTTAAAATAAATGTAAGCTTCTGCTTTAAGGGTGTACTGTTGCATTTACGACATCAGTAGAATGTACAAATGGTTTAATTCTTGTTCGCTTGACGAAATTTGCTGTTGTCGGTCAGAACTTGGCTGAAGTCTTTTTATCTGTGTTTTCCCATTTTTTTTTATGTTTTGTGTAAAAATTTGTCTTAGGCCGCAAAATATGTTCATTTGGACCAATAATTTGTTTGTTTCAGTTCGGGATCAGAGTTGAAAAATTCGTGTTTCCAGTCGGCAAAATTTCGTTTCAATGAATAAAAGCTTCCCGATCGGAGAATACACTATTGAATGTATAATCCCGATAGAAAATACGTTTTTTTTTATATGTTTTTATGTTTTCAGTATCTTTTTTATCTGAAATTTTCTAGAAGGCTTCTAGAGAATGTCGCTTTCAATCAAATGTCGACCTGAATTTGCATAATAAAATGCCTTGGTCGTTTTCACTTAACGTTTCGGGAAAATTTTTCCAGAATTTTTTTTTCGGCTGGACATGCCGACGGGAAAAATTCGTGTTTCCAGTCGGCAAGATTTTGTTTCAATGAATAAAAGCTTCTCGATCGGAGGATACACTATTGAATGTATAATCCCGATAAAAATACGTTTTTTTTTTTTATGTTTTTATGTTTTCAGTATTTTTCTTTTATCTGAGATCTTTTAGAGAATGTCGCTTTCAATCAGACATGTCGACCTGAATTTGCATTATAACATTGCTTGGTGTTTTCACTTAACGTTTCTGGAAATTTTTTCCAGAAATTTACTATAATTTTTCTGGAAATTTTCTTGAAATTTTCGAGAGAAATTTTCAAGAGAACATTGCTTTCAATCAGACATGCCAGCCTGACTTTCCATAATAACGTCGTTTGGTTGTTTCCACTTAACGAAAGCTGCCATCTTCTAATATTTTCTCTTGAAGTTTTGTGGCGGTGCTAAAGAATGGTGCTTCCCAATCAAAATTAATAATCTGAATTTGCATAGTAACTTCATTTGGTCGTTTTCACACAACGAAAACCGCTGTCTTCAAACATGACTGTCCAGTGATGAGATGTTCTTGATCAAACGAACTTAGATAATTAAGTTCGAGCTGTAGAACAACCTACAACCCAATAGCCCTCTCTCTTTCTCACTCTGTGCCCCTCCCTCTCTCTTTCCTCTCTCTTTGTAATTTTTTTATTGTAATTTTTTTTAAATCTCTTTGTAATTTTTACTGAAATACTTTTTGTTATATTTCTTGCAGATTCTCCTACCTCCTTTGCAGTAAATGAGCATAAGCTTTTTTATATGTGAAGAACTTGTAAACATCTATTAAAAGAATTTTCTAGAAATTTTCGAGAGAACATTGCTTTCAATCAGACATGCCAGTCTGACCGCTGTCTTCAAACATGACTCTGTCCAGTGATGAGATGTTCTTGATCAAACGAAGTTAGATATTTAAGTTTGAGCCGTAAAACAACCTACAACCCAATATGTTCGTTCTGAATCTTTGAAAATTTCTCAAACCCTCCCCCTCTCCTTTCTCACTCTGCCTTCTCTTTTTGCCCTCTCTCTCTCTCTCTCTCTCTCTCTCTCTCTCTCTCTCCTCTCTCTCTCTCTCTCTCTCTCTCTCTCTCTCCTCTCTCTCTCTCTCTCTTTCTCTCTCTCTCCTCTCTCTCTCTCTCTCTCTGTGCCCGTCTCTCTCTTTCCTCTCATTCTTTCATAATTTCATAATATATTTCTTTAGAAGTTTTATGATTAAAATTTAGCACTTATATTATAATTTTAGGTCGTCCAGTCGGTGAAAATGTTTTGTACTTTGGATGTCGTAAGAAAGACCACGACTTCCTCTATGAAGAGGAATTAAATGACTATGTTCAAGATGGTGTCTTGAAGGTAGATTTGCTTTTCATGTCTTAACTAACTAACCCTACGAGGAGCGTCATGTATGGCATGAATATGCCCCCCCCCCTCCAATGTTTTCTGTTAGTTGGTATAAAAGTAGCAAAATAAAGTAATTTTAATAGCAATATTACCCAAATACTTCGGTAAAAAACATCAACCAGTCGGTCAAATACATTGTCCCTCCTCCTCGAATATTTTGGCTAGTGATGCCTCTGAATCCTATTGGTAGCTCTTTCTTTTTGCAGTGTTTTTTTTTTACATAGTGGTTTTTTGTTTCTGGCTTTTGACTTAAAATTGTCACAGAAACAATTGTCACAGAAAGTACAAAATCAGACTCAGTAATTCAAAATATTTTAAGCTGCAAAACATAAATTTTACAGAAGCCTGAAGAAACTGAGAAATGTCTGGGGGACACAGTATAAGTATATATGAACAGTAGCGAAAAGCTTATTAAAAAATGACACACATCATAGCGCACTGACTGGAAAGGTCCCAGTATGTCACAGCAATAGTTTCAATTGCTGCTTGGCATTCAGTCAGATCACAGCATGTATAATGCGCTATACATTTTTCATCGCACTTGTGCGAAGAGGTGGAGTCATAAAGAGAGGTCCAGACTGATGTGTGTCAAAAATATTTAATGGAGAGTATAGGACTTTTCACTACTGTTCATACATACTTATACTGTGCTGGGAGATGATTGACTGAAAAAAAGTCGAGAGATCGACATAAAAAGAGGCTTTCAAGGCATGGTTGTTCATCCTTCTTCACGTTCTTCAGAATGCGGCTGCTTTTTGGTTGAGACATATCTGATACTCCAGTTATCGATTTCTAGTCAATTTTCAGTATTACCGCTATAATACAATATAACACATATAACAATAAATAATAACAAGAAATTCCCATTCTTCAGTATTCGACCGCCTTTTGTGGTCGGCATGAGTTATCTCATTATAGTAAAAATTAATTTTCAGTATTAACACTATATTGAACATTTATATATCCTTGTAATATTTATTTATGAGAGCTCATGTTGTTTTCAAGCGCTTGGTCATTTTCGCTTGAGAAAATTTTCCGCCCTCGGTCAGAACCGTCAGAAACCGGCTTTACACTAAACTCAGGATAACGACACCCGCTGAAGGGTTTAAGTTTGTTGCAAAACTGTCCTAGGTCGTTTTAAAAATAAAAATTGTAATCCGTATAGTAAGGGTTTTAGCAGCAGTTAATAACCTCAACTATCGTCACTCTTTCCTTGATATGTTCGTTAACAAACTCATGAAAGTATATTTTTGCCTACACAAGCAAGGTGAAAAAACTGGAATTTAACACTTTGGCCGGACCAGTCCTGCTTTTTTTCAATTTAATTAATGAAAATGCCAGATATATACCAAATCTATACCAAAATGTATAGGGAAGGTAATTAACCCTCCCCCCTCTAATGTGTATTAGGTTACCCGTCGCCACATTTTACCGCCAGACACTCCCAACAAGATCTTTACTCGTTCCCCCCTGACCCAAGTACTAACTAAGAGGAAAATCTTTTCTTTTTTTTTTAAGTTTTTACGGTATTTCTTTAAGAGGACGCGGTACTTTAAAATCGTTTTGTGAGCCTTAGTATGGGATGGCCATCAAAAAGACGGTGGGACCATTAGCGAATTTTTGGACGGGACTTCTGCGGTTTGGTTATGAAATTTGATTGAAGACAATGCAATTTATTAAAAGTAAATGCATAAAAATCTGTTTACAAATTAATTCTGTTATTACTTTTTTTTTACAAACTCTTAATATACAAGTAAATTTGGAAAATAATGTTCACCATTGTATGGTAAATTGAAATGAAATACTGTAATTGAAATACATTTTATTTCATCATAGCTTCGTGTTGCTTTCTCATGTGAACAGGCACACAAACTGTATGTAGTCAATTGTGGTAAATTACCAGTGTATAGTAAATTGAAATGGAGTACTGTCATTGAAATAAGTTAGTATTTGTGGTAAATAAATTTATAAATTATTAAAAATTTATTTACAATTTAATTTTGCTATTATTTTCTTACAAACTCTTTATTTACAAATAAATTTGTAAGCTATGGTAAATTACCATTGTATGGTAAATTTAAATGAAGTGCTGTCATTGAAATAAATTTTTATTTGTGGTAAATAGATTATTAAATTTTTTTTTACAAATCAATCTTGCTGTTTATTTAAAAAATTAAATTTTTTTTTAATTGTAGTAAATTACCATTGTATGGTAAATTGAAATGAGATAGTGTAACTGAAATAAATTTGTATTTCATTGTAGCTTCGTGTTGCTTTCTCACGTGAACAGGCACAGAAAGTGTATGTACAACACCTCCTTAAGGAAGACGCAAAGGATGTATGGAGGATAATCGGCCAAGAGAATGGACATCTTTATTTATGCGGGTAAGTTTAAAAATATCATATCTGGTTAGTACTGTAGTCTATTAGTGTACAACACGAAATAAAGCTATGGTTAATACAGAGATTGAAAACTTAGAAAAAAAAAGAGTATGAAAAATTACTAGATAAGAAAAACTCGAAAGGAAGAAAAATTAAAAAAGAGATGTTAAAAAACCAACCACTAAAATAAATAAAAAACAATAGAATATATTTTTGCACTTTGGACGGTCGAGTGGAGGTCTCGAACAAAATATTTGCATTGCATTTTCATTTTCACTGGTTGTAAATGTCCTCATTTTTTCTTCTTTTAGAATTTTCTTGTCTTGTCATGCTTAGCCAGTGTGGTCTCGAGAATTATTTAAAAATCGCAAGAAGTCAAAAAAGTATAAAAGATAAAAAATCGTCTTTTTTGACTGGCAAACAATAATTATTATAGGCAATAATTGGCATGAAAAAAATAAATCCCGGACTAAGACCAGTTGTGTCAAATCATAAAAATTTGGCGGTGGGATTTATTTTTTCAGATCTAGGGTGGGGGTATTTGTTGTTTTTTCAACTTATTCAGTGACAACACCAAAAAAGTGCGTTTTTCAATGAAAATAACTCCGAAAAGATTTTTTAGTATCTAGGGGAAGGGAATGAAGAAAAATGCAGGGGTCAAAGCCCCCTCCTGAATTGACAGCACTGCCCTAAGGCTATATTAACAGAAGCAAAATGAATAAGGAAATGACGAGAGACAAATCTTTGTCGCTTTAGACTGGGCTTAATGGGAATTAGTACCAGACGCGTCAACAGGAATTTTATTTTGGGTGGGGGGGGGGGCAATGACAAAAAAGTTATTTGATGATTTGTGCGAGAAGAACTTAGAAATAAGAGAAAATATTACGGGTCCTGATCCCCCGGGGCCCCGAACTTTTCTCCCTTTGTGTGTCCCTGACTACGGCTACTATCATCACTGACAATGCAGCGTTACCTAACAGAAATATAAAATATTTAAACTATTTCAGTCTTTACTTAATAAAATCTGAACTCCATCTAAAATTCAATTTTTAATCTAATTTGAAATTTCTAAATGTAAACAGGTTTTTTCTTTTTCAACTGCTTTTTTTGGTATTAAAACACAAGTTAAAAAGAGAAATTACGTTCCTATAACTCCATGGTAAAAACATTGCTTTAGCTATTTATCTGTGACATGTTTTCTCAAAAAAAAAAAAAAAATCCACAACTCAGGGTTTCGGATATCTTCCGTAAACTACTCTGGTGAGTTTGTATGCCCGATTAGTTAGTTGAGGTGTGTTTTCAACGACATACAAACAAGGAAGCTAATTCACGAAAATTTACAGGGCAAGGATTTTGTATTTAAATGAAATAACAAATAAACGTAGTTTTTCTTTCTTTTTTTGAGGGGGGGGGGGTAACTTTGCTTTAGAAAATAAAAATATCCCCCGTAAGCGTTTAATCAATTTACTACTAGTACTACTACTAATTTTGTGGGTAACAAGAAGCTGCTGCAGTTCACCAAGTAGTCTTGTTTTTCTACCCAAGTAGCAGAGCGTACCTTACGATGGTTTGGAGACCTTTTTTGAATACCCCGGCAGTTACCCGTAAAGACGATTGCAAAGACCTGGATTTAACCCTATGGAAGCCGGTTGGAAGCGATCTCGCGGCCGACCGAAGAAGCGATGGTCTGACAGCCTGTCCGAGTTCCTGGCGATAGCAAACATCTGACTGAGCGAAGCGTAAACGCTCGCCCTGGATCGAAGCGGATGGAGGAAGCAGACGTCACAGTCTGTGCCGAGCGATGCCTGCAGGAGACCTGATTCAAGTTAAGTCAAGTCACTACTACTACTACTAGTACTAACAACTTACTGCAGCACCAAGCCGAAATAAATCTAGTGTTCAAAAATGGGATGAACATGGAAAATTTCTGAATAGTTTTCATAAACACATCCTTACAATCAGAATGAGCACCATATCTTCTTTGTTCTGTTTTTTTCGTGGTTTGATGTTCGGACCATAGCAGATCCAGGGGGGCGATATGCTTTAAGTTCCTAAAAGCTGGCTGCTGGTTATGTATAAACATACGAAATCAAAAGATGGAATGTTACAAAATAAATCTAATAAAAATAAACAAAACATTATTAACCTTTCGTGACGATCGGGGGGGGGGAGAGAATGAATTTTCCCGAATCACCCAATTACCAAATTCTACGTCTGTTTACCCCTCAACCGATTAAACACGTGATATATCATTGACGGTCTACAGTAATGAATACCCCAGGAGTAAATATCTTCAGGGTCAAGATTATTAAAACCAAGGCGATAAACATTATTTAATATATAACCTTATATATAACCATGTTTTTACGCATGTTGAGGTTTCCCTCCACCTGTGAAGCTGGGTACCCTTGTATGCAAGTCAGTGGTGGATCTGTGGGGTCCTGGGAGGAGCCCGTTCCCCCAAGATTTTTTTCTGTTGCCCTCATTCCTTGTTTTTTTCCTTTTCTTACTCTTTTTTTTAGAATAAATCTGTCAATTTGGTCAATTATTGGCACCTTTTTCATATTGCCCCCCCCCCTCCAAGATTTTGCTCATTGGCGCGCTTGTCACATTAGGCCACCTCCAAGATTTTGCTCTAGATCCACCCCTGATACAAGTTGCTATTACAATTTTTTTCTGCAATCCGAATCATTTAATGTAAAGCAATTACGAATTCGAAACTTGTGTCTCAGCTATCAAACGGGGAAGTCTTTCTCTAACAACTCGGATACAACTGATCTGTCAACAAACAAATTGCGTTTTAAAACTCCTTATACTTATGCTCTAGGCTTTCAACCTTCAGGGGTCTCTAATTTCAGTCATAGACGACTTATGAAAAATATTAAGGGGACTGGGATGCAGAAACGAATTTTCCAAAGTCGTGATCTATCTTGATTTTTTTTCACATCGGAAAATGGTAGTGTGACTTTTAAAAAAATATATATATTGCCAGGTTTTGAGAAAATATTGACTGATAAATAAATATGTATGATATTATTGGTCGTTTAATAATATAAGATTACTCTTTTTTTTAGTGATGCGAAGAATATGGCAAGAGAGGTTCTTGAGACTCTAATATTAATCATTCAAAGAGAAGGCAACATGTCAGAAGCGGATGCCCGGTCTTTTATCAAGAAAATGGAGGGTCAAAGGCGTTATGCGACAGACGTCTGGAGCTAAACATGCTCTTAGCTTCGATTTAGTTATTTAAGATGTTGGAATTATTCTTATACCTTTTTAAGTTTAGAGTTTTAGGGAACTAAAACTCATGAATGTTCGACCGAATCTTATTTTTAACTAAAACATAGGATGTGTCTTCTACCAATGATATAAATGTACGCCTAATGACAGGGATGCCAATTCACAAAAATTGTCGGGTGGGGGGCTAGGATTTTTTCTATGAAGATACAGAAAAAAGGTATTTCCCAAATTTGGGCGGGGACAATAAGTGTTTTTTCGTTGTTTTTTTTTCACCGAAAATATAAGGAAAATGTTTTTCGAGTGGGAGGTGGCAACTTCTCCCTCTACCCTGTTAAATTGGCACCTCTGTATAAATTATTTTTTAACGTTTCTGAAAGTTTTTAAACTAAAACAGTTGGATCATATTCTTAGGGGTCCATATTTATTAGTAGCAATTGGGTTATGGACTTGTTTTTTGTTTTATTGTCTGTGCTATCTTGCTATTGTTTTGGTTAGTATGCTGTTGAATTATTTTGATGTTTCTTTTTATCTGCCATTTTGGATATCTTCTGTTTTTGGCTTTTGGATCAGTTGTTTAGGGATTAATTTTGGAAACAATACCGTCTGTTCATTTGCTTGACATGCTTATTGTGTGTGTGTTTTTGTTTAGTCTTGTCGTAAATTGGGTTGCAAGATTCACACATTCGGGTTGTGATCTTTACCCACTGTTAAACTCTGATCACAAAAAGAATCACAAAAATAAAATAAAAAGGAACGCAAAATACAATGAACAAGCAAGATTGTTCTGTAATCTAGCGTGGAAAATACATGTCATTTTATTGATAAAAATTAATAAAACGGTAAAAAAGGTAAAAACGGCAAAATGACGCAGTAAATTACAGCCAGTGAAAAAGAGCGAAAAATGTATATATTTTGACGAGACTTTCTTTCAATATTATTTCTCCTCGCGAATATCGGCCGAGCAGCTTTACAGTGTTGCAAATCTCAGATGGGAAGCTAAGCCTGCATCGCTAGGCACCTCGTGATTAACGCCCTTTAATCTCCACTGTTCTATTTTCTATTCTATTTGCTTTCAAGCATAGGCAATTCTTTTCTTTTCGTGGATATCGGCCCAGCAGTTTTACACTAGTCTTGACTTTAAAATGGCGAATAACGCGAATAATGGCCATCTCGCTAATAACGGTCTTTAGTCTTTACTGTTTTATTTTCAGTGATGTTGTGGAAGAAACAATGTCAAATCTGCCAAATTGGAATGGTAATCCCGGTCTCCGTTCCGTAAGAAATTGGATTTTCTGTTTTTGCATCAAATAGTGATAAGGCTTCAGCTCTCAGTTAAGTTGATTGCGATTCCAAAAATATGGAAACTAACTTTTCAAAAGTGTCTAGTATAAGAATTGTATGTAAAAAATGATAAAAAGTGCATTAATGAGCTAAATTACAAATTGTTTTTGTTCTTGCAAAATAATTAACCTACAACTTTAAAAGGGAGAAATTTAAATATCAGTTTATGAAAACATTAATGGCGATTTCTAGAATTCGGTAATTTGGCGTATTAATTTGTTTTCAGTTTTGTTCTGACATTCCTTATGATTCAGTTGGTAGAAATCTTAGAATTTAAAAGGAGTTAGTTACTTCTATGTGAATTTACATGGTCATTGGATGAAGATATTAAATTTCTTTTATTGTTGTACACAAAGTCTTCTGTAACTACTTAGATAGATTGCAAAACTAGTTTCATTTACTACCAAGCATTCCAGAGATTCTAATTGGAGGGGGGGGGGTCCTCCTTGATTTTTGTCCCTCCCCACTATATTTTAAAAATACCTTTTTTTTGGAATTTCCATTAAAAAATACCCATTTTTGGTATTTTCATTGAAGAAGATTGCAAAATTAACCACTACCCCCCTCCCTAGTTTACCCCCTCTCAGCAATTTTGTGAATTGGTACCACTGAAGCCCTCAATAGGCAAGATGCTTTGGCGGATCTAGGAGTAGGTGATTGGTTGGGAAATTTGTTTTTTTTTTTGCGTATAGGGTAGAATTCTGTACCTAGAATCATTGTTTCTATTTACCCCTGAATTTCTAGAAACTTTCCCAGATGCAGGTTTTCCATCCTCTGAAAAATCAATATTATTACAAAATAGATCAAGTTTTTAAGGTTAATCGTGAAAATTTTTAAATTGGTTTGTTCAACCAAAAATTTGGCCTGTTTGCACAATTTCGACAAATTTTTTAGTAAACATTTGACATCAGTGTCTGATGCTCATTTTTAGAATTAGATTGAACAACTACTCAAAAACTAGCACATAATTGATGTTCCAACAAGAAAAGGTTCGATACGATCTTCATTATTCCGTTAGTCGAATATTGTTTTGCTTGATTCACTGAGTAAGTTTTTTCTTCTTCCGAAGAAAACTCCTGGTCTAGATAAGACTTCTTTGAGCTCCAAGGTTTTTTTTGGGGAATTCTTGACTTCTTGTTGCGGTGAATTAACCAAAGTGAAAGGCTCTTATGGTCGGGCTAGCCCTAGCCAAATTTCACTACTTATTGCACCTCAATCAATGGATAATGTCGAGAGTAAACTATTAATTTTTTTTCGAAAATTTTAAAGCAAAATCCCTAGATTGAAATTGAAACCAAGCTTATGAAAAAAGAAACCTTAGATTGGCTTTTATAATGACAAAAAACATGAAGTAATAGCTCCGTATTGGTGAAAACAAATTTACAGGCTTTTATAATGCCAAACAACATGAAGTAATAGCTCCGTATTGGTGAAAACCAGTTTACAAGCTTTTATAATGACAAACAACATGAAGTAATAGCCCCGTATTGATGAAAACCAGTTTACAGGCTTTTATAATGACAAACAACATGAAGTAATAGCCCTGTATTGATGAAAACCAATTTACAAGCTTTTATAATGCCAAACAACATGAAGTAATAGCTCCGTATTGGTGAAAACCAGTTTACAGGCTTTTATAATGACAAACAACATGAAGTAATAGCCTCGTATTGATGAAAACCAGTTTAAAAGCTTTTATAATGACAAACAACATGAAGTAATAGCCCTGTATTGATGAAAACCAATTTACAAGCTTTTATAATGCCAAACAACATGAAGTAATAGCTCCGTATTGGTGAAAACCAGTTTAAAGCTTTTATAATGACAAACAACATGAAGTAATAGCCTCGTATTGATGAAAACCAGTTTAAAAGCTTTTATAATGACAAACAACATGAAGTAATAGCCCTGTATTGATGAAAACCAATTTACAAGCTTTTATAATGCCAAACAACATGAAGTAATAGCTCCGTATTGGTGAAAACCAGTTTACAGGCTTTTATAATGACAAACAACATGAAGTAATAGCCCGTATTGGTGAAAACCAGTTTAAAGCTTTTATAATGCCAAACAACATGAAGTAATAGTCCCGTATTGGTGAAAACCAGTTTAAAAGCTTTTATAATGACAAACAACATGAAGTAATAGCCTCGTATTGATGAAAACCAGTTTACAGGCTTTTATAATGACAAACAACATGAAGTAATAGCCCGTATTGGTGAAAACCAGTTTACAAGCTTTTATAATGCCAAACAACATGAAGTAATAGCCCGTATTGGTGAAAACCAGTTTAAAAGCTTTTATAATGACAAACAACATGAAGTAATAGCCCTGTATTGATGAAAACCAATTTACAAGCTTTTATAATGCCAAACAACATGAAGTAATAGCCCGTATTGGTGAAAACCAGTTTAAAAGCTTTTATAATGACAAACAACATGAAGTAATAGCCCTGTATTGATGAAAACCAGTTTACAAGCTTTTATAATGACAAACAACATGAAGTAATAGCCCGTATTGGTGAAAACCAGTTAAAGCTTTTATAATGCCAAACAACATGAAGTAATAGCCCCGTATTGGTGAAAACCAGTTTACAAGCTTTTATAATGACAAACAACATGAAGTAATAGCCCTGTATTGATGAAAACCAATTTACAAGCTTTTATAATGCCAAACAACATGAAGTAATAGCCCGTATTGGTGAAAACCAGTTTACAAGCTTTTATAATGACAAACAACATGAAGTAATAGCCTCGTATTGATGAAAACCAGTTTATAGGCTTTTATAATGACAAACAACATGAAGTAATAGCCCTGTATTGATGAAAACCAATTTACAAGCTTTTATTATGCCAAACAACATGAAGTAATAGCCCGTATTGGTGAAAACCAGTTTACAGCTTTTATAATGACAAACAACATGAAGTAATAGCCTCGTATTGATGAAAACCAGTTTACAGGCTTTTATAATGACAAACAAGATGAAGTAATAGCTCCGTATTGGTGAAAACCAGTTTAAAGCTTTTATAATGACAAACAACATGAAGTAATAGCCCCGTATTGATGAAAACCAGTTTACAGAGCTTTTATAATGACAAACAACATGAAGTAATAGCTCCGTATTGGTGAAAACCAGTTTAAAAGCTTTTATAATGACAAACAACATGAAGTAATAGCCTCGTATTGATGAAAACCAGTTTACAGGCTTTTATAATGACAAACAACATGAAGTAATAGCCCGTATTGGTGAAAACCAGTTTAAAAGCTTTTATAATGACAAACAACATGAAGTAATAGCCCCGTATTGGTGAAAACCAGTTTACAGGCTTTTATAATGACAAACAACATGAAGTAATAGCCCTGTATTGATGAAAACCAATTTACAAGCTTTTATAATGCCAAACAACATGAAGTAATAGCTCCGTATTGGTGAAAACCAGTTTACAGGCTTTTATAATGACAAACAACATGAAGTAATAGCCCTGTATTGATGAAAACCAATTTACAAGCTTTTATAATGCCAAACAACATGAAGCAATAGCCCCGTATTGGAGAAAACCAGTGTAAAAGCTTTTAGCGTAAAAGCTCGTGATTAACGCCCTTTAATCTCCTCTGTTCTATTTTCTATTCTATTTGCTTTCAAGCATAGGCAATTCTTTTCTTTTCGTGGATATCGGCCCAGCAGTTTTACACTAGTCTTGACTTTAAAATGGCGAATAGCGCGAATAATGGCCATCTCGCTAATAACGGTCTTTAGTCTTTACTGTTTTATTTTCAGTGATGTTGTGGAAGAAACAATGTCAAATCTGCCAAATTGGAATGGTAATCCCGGTCTCCGTTCCGTAAGAAATTGGATTTTCTGTTTTTGCACCAAATAGTGATAAGGCTTCAACTCTCAGTTAAGTTGATTGCGATTCCAAAAATATGGAAACTAACTTTTCAAAAGTGTCTAGTATAAGAATTATATGTAAAAAATGATAAAAAGTGCATTAATGAGCTAAATTACAAATTGTTTTTGTTCTTGCAAAATAATTAACCTACAACTTTAAAAGGGAGAAATTTAAATATCAGTTTATGAAAACATTAATGGCGATTTCTAGAATTCGGTAATTTGGCGTATTAATTTGTTTTCAGTTTTGTTCTGACATTCCTTATGATTCAGTTGGTAGAAATCTTAGAATTTAAAAGGAGTTAGTTACTTCTATGTGAATTTACATGGTCATTGGATGAAGATATTAAATTTCTTTTATTGTTGTACACAAAGTCTTCTGTAACTACTTAGATAGATTGCAAAACTAGTTTCATTTACTACCAAGCATTCCAGAGATTCTAATTGGAGGGGGGAGGGGTCCTCCTTGATTTTTGTCCCTCCCCACTATATTTCAAAAATACCTTTTTTTTTGGAATTTCCATTAAAAAATACCCATTTTTGGTATTTTCATTGAAGAAGATTGCAAAATTAACCACTACCCCCCTCCCTAGTTTACCCCCTCTCAGCAATTTGTGAATTGTTACCACTGAAGCCCTCAATAGGCAAGATGCTTTGGCGGATCTAGGAGTATGTGATTGGTTGGGAAATTTGTTTTTTTTTGCGTATAGGGTAGAATTCTGTACCTAGAATCATTGTTTCTATTTACCCCTGAATTTCTAGAAACTTTCCCAGATGCAGGTTTTCCATCCTCTGAAAAATCAATATTATTACAAAATAGATCAAGTTTTTAAGGTTAATCGTGAAAATTTTTAAATTGGTTTGTTCAACCAAAAATTTGGCCTGTTTGCACAATTTCGACAAATTTTTTAGTAAACATTTGACATCAGTGTCTGATGCTCATTTTTAGAATTAGATTGAACAACTACTCAAAAACTAGCACATAATTGATGTTTTTTCTTCTTCCGAAGTAAGTTTTTTCTTCTTCCGAAGGAAACTCCTGGTCTAGATAAGACTTCTTTGAGCTCCAAGGTATTTTTTTGGGGAATTCTTGACTTCTTGTTGCGGTGAATTAACCAAAGTGAAAGGCTCTTATGGTCGGGCTAGCCCTAGCCAAATTTCACTACTTATTGCACCTCAATCAATGGATAATGTCGAGAGTAAACTATTAATTTTTTTTCGAAAATTTTAAAGCAAAATCCCTAGATTGAAATTGAAACCAAGCTTATGAAAAAAGAAACCTTAGATTGGCTTTTATAATGACAAACAACATGAAGTAATAGCCCCGTATTGATGAAAACAAATTTACAGGCTTTTATAATGCCAAACAACATGAAGTAATAGCTCCGTATTGGTGAAAACCAGTTTAAAAGCTTTTATAATGACAAACAACATGAAGTAATAGCCCCGTATTGGTGAAAACCAGTTTAAAAGCTTTTATAATGACAAACAACATGAAGTAATAGCCCTGTATTGATGAAAACCAGTTTACAAGCTTTTATAATGACAAACAACATGAAGTAATAGCCCCGTATTGATGAAAACCAGTTTACAAGCTTTTATAATGCCAAACAACATGAAGTAATAGCCCCGTATTGGTGAAAACCAGTTTACAAGCTTTTATAATGCCAAACAACATGAAGTAATAGCCCCGTATTGGTGAAAACCAGTTTACAGGCTTTTATAATGACAAACAACATGAAGTAATAGCCCTGTATTGATGAAAACCAATTTACAAGCTTATATAATGCCAAACAACATGAAGTAATAGC
Source organism: Artemia sinica (assembly GCA_027921565.1). Classification (NCBI taxonomy): domain Eukaryota; kingdom Metazoa; phylum Arthropoda; class Branchiopoda; order Anostraca; family Artemiidae; genus Artemia; species Artemia sinica. Next base: position 7,767,432 of record CM051259.1, on the reverse strand, counting down.
TCCGTATTGGTGAAAACCAGTTTACAAGCTTTTATAATGACAAACAACATGAAGTAATAGCCCCGTATTGGTGAAAACCAGTTTACAAGCTTTTATAATGCCAAACAACATGAAGTAATAGCCCTGTATTGATGAAAACCAATTTACAGACTTTTATAATGCCAAACAACATGAAGTAATAGCTCCGTATTGGTGAAAACCAGTTTACAAGCTTTTATAATGCCAAACAACATGAAGTAATAGCCCCGTATTGATGAAAACCAGTTTACAAGCTTTTATAATGCCAAACAACATGAAGTAATAGCCCTGTATTGATGAAAACCAATTTACAGACTTTTATAATGCCAAACAACATGAAGTAATAGCTCCGTATTGGTGAAAACCAGTTTACAAGCTTTTATAATGCCAAACAACATGAAGTAATAGCCCCGGATTGGTGAAAACCAGTTTACAGGCTTTTATAATGACAAACAACATGAAGTAATAGCCCTGTATTGATGAAAACCAATTTACAAGCTTTTATAATGCCAAACAACATGAAGTAATAGCCCTGTATTGATGAAAACCAGTTTACAGACTTTTATAATGACAAACAACATGAAGTAATAGCCCGTATTGATGAAAACCAGTTTACAAGCTTTTATAATGCCAAACAACATGAAGTAATAGCCCCGTATTGGTGAAAACCAGTTTACAGGCTTTTATAATGACAAACAACATGAAGTAATAGCCCTGTATTGATGAAAACCAATTTACAAGCTTATATAATGCCAAACAACATGAAGTAATAGCTCCGTATTGGTGAAAACCAGTTTACAAGCTTTTATAATGACAAACAACATGAAGTAATAGCCCCGTATTGGTGAAAACCAGTTTACAGGCTTTTATAATGACAAACAACATGAAGTAATAGCCCTGTATTGATGAAAACCAATTTACAAGCTTTTATAATGACAAACAACATGAAGTAATAGCCCTGTATTGATGAAAAACCAGTTTACAGCTTTTATAATGACAAACAACATGAAGTAATAGCCCGTATTGGTGAAAACCAGTTTACAAGCTTTTATAATGACAAACAACATGAAGTAATAGCCCTGTATTGATGAAAACCAATTTACAGGCTTTTATAATGACAAACAACATGAAGTAATAGCCCTGTATTGATGAAAACCAATTTACAAGCTTATATAATGACAAACCACATGAAGTAATAGCCCTGTATTGATGAAAACCAGTGTAAAAGCTTTTATCATGCCAAACAACATGAAGTAATAGCCTCGTATTGATGAAAACTAGTTTACAAGCTTTTATAATGCCAAACAACATGAAGTAATAGCACCGTATTGGTGAAATCCAGTTTAAAAGCTTTTATAATGACAAACAACATGAAGTAATAGCCCTGTATTGATGAAAACCAATTTACAAGCTTTTATAATGCCAAAAAACATGAAGTAATAGCCCCGTATTGGTGAAAACCAGTTTACAGGCTTTTATAATGACAAAAAACATGAAGTAATAGCCCTGTATTGATGAAAACCAATTTACAAGCTTTTGTAATGACAAACAACATGAAGTGATAGCCCTGTATTGATGAAAACCAATTTACAGACTTTTATAATGCCAAACAACATGAAGTAATAGCCTTGTATTGGTGAAAATCAGTTTACAAGCTTTTATAATGACAAACAACATGAAGTAATAGCCCCGTATTGATGAAAACCAATTTACAAGCTTTTATAATGACAAACAACATGAAGTAATAGCTCCGTATTGGTGAAAACCAGTTTACAAGCTTTTATAATGACAAACAACATGAAGTAATAGCCCTGTATTGATGAAAACCAATTTACAAGCTTTTATAATGCCAAACAACATGAAGCAATAGCCCCGTATTGGTGAAAACCAGTGTAAAAGCTTTTTTAATGACAAACAACATGAAGTAATAGCCCCGTATTGGTGAAAACCAGTGTAAAAGCTTTTATAATGACAAACAATATGAAGTAATAGCCTCGTATTGATGAAAACCAGTTTACAGGCTTTTATAATGACAAACAACATGAAGTAATAGCCCCGTATTGGTGAAAACCAGTTTAAAAGCTTTTATAATGACAAACAACATGAAGTAATAGCCCCGTATTGATGAAAACCAGTTTACAAGCTTTTATAATGCCAAACAACATGAAGTAATAGCTCCGTATTGGTGAAAACTAGCTTACAGGCTTTTATAATGACAAACAACATGAAGTAATAGCCCTGTATTGATGAAAACCAATTTACAAGCTTTTATAATGCCAAACAACATGAAGCAATAGCCCCGTATTGGTGAAAACCAGTGTATAAGCTTTTATAATGACAAACAACATGAAGTAATAGCCCCGTATTGGTGAAAACCAGTGTAAAAGCTTTTATAATGACAAACAATATGAAGTAATAGCCTCGTATTGATGAAAACCAATTTACAGGCTTTTATAATGACAAACAACATGAAGTAATAGCCCCGTATTGGTGAAAACCAGTTTAAAAGCTTTTATAATAACAAACAACATGAAGTAATAGCCCCGTATTAATGAAAACCAGTTTACAAGCTTTTATAATGCCAAACAACATGAAGTAATAGCTCCGTATTGGTGAAAACCAGTTTACAAGCTTTTACAATGCCAAACAACATGAAGTAATAGCCCCGTATTGGTGAAAACCAGTTTACAGGCTTTTATAATGACAAACAACATGAAGTAATAGCCCTGTATTGATGAAAACCAGTTTAAAAGCTTTTATAATGACAAACAACATGAAGTAATAGCCCCGTATTGATGAAAACCAAGTTTACAAAGACTTTTATAATGCCAAACAACATGAAGTAATAGCTCCGTATTGGTGAAAACCAGTTTACAAGCTTTTATAATGCCAAACAACATGAAGTAATAGCCCCGTATTGGTGAAAACCAGTTTACAGGCTTTTATAATGACAAACAACATGAAGTAATAGCCCTGTATTGATGAAAACCAATTTACAAGCTTATATAAAGCCAAACAACATGAAGTAATAGCTCCGTATTGGTGAAAACCAGTTTACAGGCTTTTATAATGACAAACCACATGAAGTAATAGCCCTGTATTGATGAAAACCAGTGTAAAAGCTTTTATAATGCCAAACAACATGAAGTAATAGCCTCGTATTGATGAAAACCAGTTTACAGGCTTTTATAATGACAAACAACATGAAGTAATAGCCCCGTATTGATGAAAACTAGTTTACAAGCTTTTATAATGCCAAACAACATGAAGTAATAGCACCGTATTGGTGAAAACCAGTTTAAAAGCTTTTATAATGACAAACAACATGAAGTAATAGCCCTGTATTGATGAAAACCAATTTACAAGCTTTTATAATGCCAAACAACATGAAGTAATAGCCCCGTATTGGTGAAAACCTGTTTACAGGCTTTTATAATGACAAACAACATGAAGTAATAGCCCTGTATTGATGAAAACCAATTTACAAGCTTTTATAATGACAAACAACATGAAGTGATAGCCCTGTATTGATGAAAACCAATTTACAGACTTTTACAATGCCAAACAACATGAAGTAATAGCCTTGTATTGGTGAAAATCAGTTTACAAGCTTTTATAATGACAAACAACATGAAGTAATAGCTCCGTATTGGTGAAAACCAGTTTACAAGCTTTTATAATGACAAACAACATGAAGTAATAGCTCCGTATTGGTGAAAACCAGTTTACAAGCTTTTATAATGACAAACAACATGAAGTAATAGCCCTGTATTGATGAAAACCAATTTACAAGCTTTTATAATGACAAACAACATGAAGTAATAGCCCTGTATTGATGAAAACCAATTTACAGACTTTTATAATGACAAACAACATGAAGTAATAGCCCCGTATTGGTGAAAACCAGTTTACAGGTTTTTATAATGACAAACAACATGAAGTAATAGCCCTGTATTGATGAAAACCAATTTACAAGCTTTTATAATGACAAACAACATGAAGTAATAGCCCTGTATTGATGAAAACCAATTTACAGACTTTTATAATGCCAAACAACATGAAGTAATAGCCCTGTATTGATGAAAACCAGTTTACAGGCTTTTATAATGACAAACACATGAAGTAATTGCCCTGTATTGATGAAAACCAATTTACAGACTTTTATAATGCCAAACAACATGAAGTAAAAGCTCCGTATTGGTGAAAACCAGTTTACAAGCTTTTATAATGGCAAACAACATGAAGTAATAGCCCCGTATTGATAAAAACCAGTTCACAGGCTTATATAATGACAAACAACATAAAGTAATAGCCCTGTATTGATGAAAACCAATTTACAAGCTTTTATAATGCCAAACAACATGAAGTAATAGCTCCGTATTGGTGAAAACCAGTTTAAAAGCTTTTATAATGCCAAACAACATGAAGTAATAGCCCCGTATTGATGAAAACCAGTTTAAAAGCTTTTATAATGCCAAACAACATGAAGTAATAGTCCTGTATTGGTTAAAACCAGTTTAAAAGCTTTAATAATGACAAACAACATGAAGTAGTAGCCCCGTATTGGTGAAAACCAGTTTACAGGCTTTTATAATGACAAAAAACATGAAGTAATAGCCCTGTATTGATGAAAACCTATTTACAAGATTTTATAATGCCAAACAACATGAAGTAATAGCTCCGTATTGGTGAAAACCAGTTTACAGGCTTTTATAATGACAAACAACATGAAGTAATAGCCCCGTGTTGGTGAAAACCAGTATAAAAGCTTTTTTAATGACAAACAACATGAAGTTATAGCCTCGTATTGATGAAAACCAGTTTACAGGTTTTTATAATGACAAACAATATGAAGTAATAGCCCCGTATTGATGAAAACCAGTTTACAGGCTTTTATAATGACAAACAAGATGAAGTAATAGCCCCATATTGGTGAAAACCAATTTAAAAGCTTTTATAATGACAAACAACATGAAGTAATAGCCTCGTATTGATGAAAAACAGTTTACAGGCTTTTATAATGACAAACAACATGAAGTAATAGCCCTGTATTGATGAAAACCAATTTACAAGCTTTTATAATGCAAAACAACATGAAGCAATAGCCCCGTATTGGTGAAAACCAGTTTAAAAGCTTTTATAATGACAAACAACATGAAGTAATAGCCCCGTATTGGTGAAAACCAGTGTAAAAGCTTTTATAATGCCAAACAACATGAAGTAATAGCCCCGTATTGATGAAGACCAGTTTCCAAGCTTTTATAATGCCAAACAACATGAAGTAATAGCCCCGTATTGATGAAAACCAGTTTACAAGCTTTTATAATGCCAAACAACATGAAGTAATAGCCCCGTATTGGTGAAAACCAGTTAACAAGCTTATATAATGACAAACAACATGAAGTAATAGCCCTGTATTGATGAAAACCAATTTACAAGCTTTTATAATGCCAAACAACATGAAGTAATAGCTCCGTATTGGTGAAAACCAGTTTACAAGCTTTTATAATGACAAACAACATGAAGTAATAGCCCCGTATTGATGAAAACCAGTTTAAAGCTTTTATAATGCCAAACAACATGAAGTAATAGCTCCTGTATTGGTGAAAACCAGTTTACAAGCTTTTATAATGCCAAACAACATGAAGTAGTAGCCCCGTATTGGTGAAAACCAGTTTACAGGCTTTTATAATGACAAACAACATGAAGTAATAGCCCTGTATTGATGAAAACCAATTTACAAGCTTTTATAATGCCAAACAACATGAAGTAATAGCTCCGTATTGGTGAAAACCAGTTTAAAAGCTTTTATAATGACAAACAACATGAAGTAATAGCCCCGTATTGATGAAAACCATTTAAGCTTTTATAATGAAACAACATGAAGTAAAGCCCGTATTGTGAAACAGTTAAAGCTTTATAATGACAAACAACATGAAGTAATAGCCTCGTATTGATGAAAACCAGTTTACAGGTTTTTATAATGACAAACAATATGAAGTAATAGCCCCGTATTGATGAAAACCAGTTTACAGGCTTTTATAATGACAAACAAGATGAAGTAATAGCCCCATATTGGTGAAAACCAATTTAAAAGCTTTTATAATGACAAACAACATGAAGTGATAGCCTCGTATTGATGAAAAACAGTTTACAGGCTTTTATAATGACAAACAACATGAAGTAATAGCCCTGTATTGATGAAAACCAATTTACAAGCTTTTATAATGCAAAACAACATGAAGCAATAGCCCCGTATTGGTGAAAACCAGTTTAAAAGCTTTTATAATGACAAACAACATGAAGTAATAGCCCCGTATTGGTGAAAACCAGTGTAAAAGCTTTTATAATGCCAAACAACATGAAGTAATAGCCCCGTATTGATGAAGACCAGTTTCCAAGCTTTTATAATGCCAAACAACATGAAGTAATAGCCCCGTATTGATGAAAACCAGTTTACAAGCTTTTATAATGCCAAACAACATGAAGTAATAGCCCCGTATTGGTGAAAACCAGTTTAAAAGCTTTTATAATGACAAACAACATGAAGTAATAGCCCTGTATTGATGAAAACCAATTTACAGACTTTTATAATGCCAAACAACATGAAGTAATAGCTCCGTATTGGTGAAAACCAGTTTACAAGCTTTTATAATGACAAACAACATGAAGTAATAGCCCTGTATTGATGAAAACCAATTTACAGACTTTTATAATGCCAAACAACATGAAGTAATAGCTCCGTATTGGTGAAAACCAGTTTACAAGCTTTTATAATGCCAAACAACATGTAGTAATAGCCCCGAATTGGTGAAAACCAGTTTACAGGCTTTTATAATGACAAACAACATGAAGTAATAGCCCTGTATTGATGAAAACCAATTTACAAGCTTATATAATGCCAAACAACATGAAGTAATAGCTCGGTATTGGTGAAAACCAGTTTACAAGCTTTTATAATGACAAACAACATGAAGTGATAGCCCTGTATTGATGAAAACCAATTTACAGACTTTTATAATGCCAAACAACATGAAGTAATAGCTCCGTATTGGTGAAAACCAGTTTACAAGCTTTTATAATGCCAAACAACATGAAGTAATAGCCCCGAATTGGTGAAAACCAGTTTACAGGCTTTTATAATGACAAACAACATGAAGTAATAGCCCTGTATTGATGAAAACCAATTTACAAGCTTATATAATGCCAAACAACATGAAGTAATAGCTCCGTATTGGTGAAAACCAGTTTACAAGCTTTTATAATGACAAACAACATGAAGTAATAGCCCTGTATTGATGAAAACCATTTACAAGCTTTTATAATGCCAAACAACATGAAGTAATAGCCCCGTATTGGTGAAAACCAGTTTACAAGCTTTTATAATGACAAACAACATGAAGTAATAGCCCGTATTGATGAAAACCAGTTTACAAGCTTTTATAATGCCAAACAACATGAAGTAATAGCCCCGTATTGGTGAAAACCAGTTTACAAGCTTTTATAATGACAAACAACATGAAGTAATAGCCCGTATTGATGAAAACCAGTTTACAAGCTTTTATAATGACAAACAACATGAAGTAATAGCCCCGTATTGGTGAAAACCAGTTTACAAGCTTTTATAATGACAAACAACATGAAGTAATAGCCCCGTATTGATGAAAACCAGTTTAAAAGCTTTTATAATGACAAACAACATGAAGTAATAGCTCCGTATTGATGAAAACCAGTTTACAAGCTTTTATAATGACAAACAACATGAAGTAATAGCCCCGTATTGATGAAAACCAGTTTAAAAGCTTTTATAATGACAAACAACATGAAGTAATAGCCCGTATTGATGAAAACCATTTACAGACTTCTATAATGCCAAACAACATGAAGTAATAGCTCCGTATTGGTGAAAACCAGTTTACAAGCTTTTATAATGACAAACAACATGAAGTAATAGCCCTGTATTGATGAAAACCAATTTACAGACTTTTATAATGCCAAACAACATGAAGTAATAGCTCCGTATTGGTGAAAACCAGTTTACAAGCTTTTATAATGCCAAACAACATGAAGTAATAGCCCCGTATTGGTGAAAACCAGTTTACAGGCTTTTATAATGACAAACAACATGAAGTAATAGCCATGTATTGATAAAAACCAATTTACAAGCTTATATAATGCCAAACAACATGAAGTAATAGCTCCGTATTGGTGAAAACCAGTTTACAGGCTTTTATAATGACAAACAACATGAAGTAACAGCCCTGTATTGATGAAAACCAATTTACAAGCTTTTATAATGCCAAACAACATGAAGTAATAGCCCCGTATTGGTGAAAACCAGTTTAAAAGCTTTTATAATGACAAACAACATGAAGTAATAGCTCCGTATTGATGAAAACCAGTTTACAAGCTTTTATGATGCCAAAGAACATGAAGTAATAGCCCCATATTGGTGAAAACCAGTTTAAAAGCTTTTATAATGACAAACAACATGAAGTAATAGCCTCGTATTGATGAAAACCAGTTTACAGGCTTTTATAATGACAAACAACACGAAGTAATAGCCCCGCATTGGTGAAAACCAGTTTAAAAGCTTTTATAATGACAAACAACATGAAGTAATAGCCCCGTATTGATGAAAACCAGTTTAAAAGCTTTTATAATGACAAACAACATGAAGTAATAGCCTCGTATTGGTAAAAACCAGTGTAAAAGCTTTTATAATGACAAACAACATGAATTAATAGCCCCGTATTGATGAAAACCAGTTTAAAAGCTTTTATAATGACAAACAACATGAAGTAATAGCCCCGTATTGGTAAAAACCAGTGTAAAAGCTTTTATAATGACAAACAACATGAATTAATAGCCCCGTATTGGTGAAAACCAGTTTAAAAGCTTTTATAATGACAAACAACATGAAGTAATAGCCCTGTATTGATGAAAACCAGTTTACAAGCTTTTATAATGCCAAACAACATGAAGTAATAGCCCCGTATTGGTGAAAACCAGTTTACAGGCTTTTATAATGACAAACAACATGAAGTAATAGCCATGTATTGATAAAAACCAATTTACAAGCTTATATAATGCCAAACAACATGAAGTAATAGCTCCGTATTGGTGAAAACCAGTTTACAGGCTTTTATAATGACAAACAACATGAAGTAACAGCCCTGTATTGATGAAAACCAATTTACAAGCTTTTATAATGCCAAACAACATGAAGTAATAGCCCCGTATTGGTGAAAACCAGTTTAAAAGCTTTTATAATGACAAACAACATGAAGTAATAGCCCCGTATTGATGAAAACCAGTTTACAAGCTTTTATAATGCCAAAGAACATGAAGTAATAGCCCCATATTGGTGAAAACCAGTTTAAAAGCTTTTATAATGACAAACAACATGAAGTAATAGCCTCGTATTGATGAAAACCAGTTTACAGGCTTTTATAATGACAAACAACAGGAAGTAATAGCCCCGCATTGGTGAAAACCAGTTTAAAAGCTTTTATAATGACAAACAACATGAAGTAATAGCCCCGTATTGATGAAAACCAGTTTAAAAGCTTTTATAATGACAAACAACATGAAGTAATAGCCCCGTATTGGTAAAAACCAGTGTAAAAGCTTTTATAATGACAAACAACGTGAATTAATAGCCCCGTATTGATGAAAACCAGTTTAAAAGCTTTTATAATGCCAAACAACATGAAGTAATAGCCCCATATTGGTGAAAACCAGTTTAAAAGCTTTTATAATGACAAACAACATGAAGTAATAGCCTCGTATTGATGAAAACCAGTTTACAGGCTTTTATAATGACAAACAACACGAAGTAATAGCCCCGCATTGGTGAAAACCAGTTTAAAAGCTTTTATAATGACAAACAACATGAAGTAATAGCCCGTATTGATGAAAACCAGTTTAAAAGCTTTTATAATGACAAACAACATGAAGTAATAGCCCCGTATTGGTAAAAACCAGTGTAAAAGCTTTTATAATGACAAACAACATGAATTAATAGCCCCGTATTGATGAAAACCAGTTTAAAAGCTTTTATAATGACAAACAACATGAAGTAATAGCCCTGTATTGATGAAAACCAGTTTACAAGCTTTTATAATGCCAAACAACATGAAGTAATAGCCCCATATTGGTGAAAACCAGTTTAAAAGCTTTTATAATGACAAACAACATGAAGTAATAGCCTCGTATTGATGAAAACCAGTTTACAGGCTTTTATAATGACAAACAACATGAAGTAATAGCCCAGCATTGGTGAAAACCAGTTTAAAATCTTTTATAATGACAAACAAAATGAAGTAATAGCCCCGTATTGATGAAAACCAGTTTAAAAGCTTTTATAATGACAAACAACATGAAGTAATAGCCCCGTATTGATGAAAACCAGTTTAAAAGCTTTTATAATGACAAACAACATGAAGTAATAGCCCCGTATTTTTAAAAACCAGTGTAAAAGCTTTTATAATGACAAACAACATGAATTAATAGCCCCGTATTGATGAAAACCAGTTTAAAAGCTTTTATAATGACAAACAACACGAAGTAATAGCCCCGTATTGATGAAAACCAGTTTACAAGCTTTTATAATGCCAAACAACATGAAGTAATAGCCCCATATTGGTGAAAACCAGTGTAAAAGCTTTTATAATGACAAACAACATGAAGTAATAGCCCCGTATTGATGAAAACCAGTTTAAAAGCTTTTATAATGACAAACAACATGAAGTAATAGCCCCGTATTGGTGAAAACCAGTGTAAAAGCTTTTATAACGACAAACAACATGAAGTAATAGCCCCGTATTGATTAAGACCAGTTTACAAGCTTTTATAATGCCAAACAACATGAAGTAATAGCCCCGTATTGATGAAAACCAATTTACAGACTTTTATAAAGCCAAACAACATGAAGTAATAGCTCCGTATTGGTGAAAACCAGTTTACAAGCTTTTATAATGACAAACAACATGAAGTAATAGCCCTGTATTGATGAAAACCAATTGACAGACTTTTATAATGCCAAACAACATGAAGTAATAGCTCCGTATTGGTGAAAACCAGTTTACAAGCTTTTATAATGCCAAATAACATGAAGTAATAGCCCCGAATTGGTGAAAACCAGTTTACAGGCTTTTATAATGACAAACAACATGAAGTAATAGCCCTGTATTGATGAAAACCAATTTACAAGCTTATATAATGCCAAACAACATGACGTAATAGCTCGGTATTGGTGAAAACCAGTTTACAAGCTTTTATAATGACAAACAACATGAAGTAATAGCCCTGTATTGATGAAAACCAATTTACAGACTTTTATAATGCCAAACAAACATGAAGTAATAGCTCCGTATTGGTGAAAACCAGTTTACAAGCTTTTATAATGCCAAACAACATGAAGTAATAGCCCGAATTGGTGAAAACCAGTTTACAGGCTTTTATAATGACAAACAACATGAAGTAATAGCCCTGTATTGATGAAAACCAATTTACAGACTTTTATAATGCCAAAAAACATGAAGTAATAGCTCCGTATTGGTGAAAACCAGTTTACAGGCTTTTATAATGACAAACAACATGAAGTAATAGCCCTGTATTGATGAAAACCAATTTACAAGCTGTTATAATGCCAAACAACATGAAGTAATAGCTCCGTATTGGTTAAAACCAGTTTAAAAGCTTTCATAAGGACAAACAACATGAAGTAATAGCCCCGTATTGATGAAAACCAGTTTAAAAGCTTTTATAATGCCAAACAACATGAAGTAATAGTCCCGTATTGGTGAAAACCAGTTTAAAAGCTTTTATAATGACAAACAACATGAAGTAATAGCCTCGTATTGATGAAAACCAGTTTACAGGCTTTTATAATACAAACAACATGAAGTAATAGCCCCGTATTGGTGAAAACCAGTTTACAGGCTTTTATAATGACAAACAACATGAAGTAATAGCCCTGTATTGATGAAAACCAATTTACAAGCTTTTATAATGCCAAACAACATGAAGTAATAGCTCCGTATTGGTGAAAACCAGTTTACAGGCTTTTATAATGACAAACAACATGAAGTAATAGCCCCGTATTGGTGAAAACTAGTATAAAAGCTTTTATTATGACAAACAACATGATATTATAGCCTCGTATTGATGAAAACCAGTTTACAGGTTTTTATAATGACAAACAACATGAAGTAATAGCCCCGTATTGGTGAAAACATTTACAGGCTTTTATAATGACAGACAAGATGCAGTAATAGCCCTGTATTGATGAAAACCAATTTACAAGCTTTATAATGCAAAAAAACATGAAGCAATAGCCCCGTATTGGTGAAAACCAGTTTAAAAGCTTTTATAATGACAAACAACATGAAGTAATAGCCCCGTATTGATGAAGACCAGTTTACAAGCTTTTATAATGCCAAACAACATGAAGTAATAGCCCCGTATTGGTGAAAACCAGTGTAAAAGCTTTTATAATGACAAACAGCATGAAGTAATAGCCTCGTATTGATGAAAACCAATTTACAGACTTTTATAATGCCAAACAACATGAAGTAATAGCTCCGTATTGGTGAAAACCAGTTTACAAGCTTTTATAATGACAAACAACATGAAGTAATAGCCCTGTATTGATGAAAACCAATTTACAGACTTTTATAATGCCAAACAACATGAAGTAATAGCCCTGTATTGATGAAAACCTATTTACAAGCTTATATAATGCCAAACAACATGAAGTAATAGCTCTGTATTGATAAAAACCAATTTACAAGCTTATATAATGCCAAACAACATGAAGTAATAGCTCCGTATTGGTGAAAACCAGTTTACAGGCTTTTATAATGACAAACAACATGAAGTAAAAGCCCTGTATTGATGAAAACCAATTTACAAGCTTTTATAATGCCAAACAACATGAAGTAATAGCCCCGTATTGGTGAAAACCAGTTTAAAAGCTTTTATAATGACAAACAACATGAAGTAATAGCCCCGTATTGATGAAAACCAGTTTACAAGCTTTTATAATGCCAAAGAACATGAAGTAATAGCCCCATATTGGTGAAAACCAGTTTAAAAGCTTTTATAATGACAAACAACATGAAGTAATAGCCTCGTATTGATGAAAACCAGTTTACAGGCTTTTATAATGACAAAACAACACGAAGTAATAGCCCCGCATTGGTGAAAACCAGTTTAAAAGCTTTTATAATGACAAACAACATGAAGTAATAGCCCCGTATTTATGAAAACCAGTTTAAAAAGCTTTTATAATGACAAACAACATGAAGTAATAGCCCCGTATTGGTAAAAACCAGTGTAAAAGCTTTTATAATGACAAACAACATGAATTAATAGCCCCGTATTGATGAAAACCAGTTTAAAAGCTTTTATAATGACAAACAACATGAAGTAATAGCCCCGTATTGATGAAAACCAGTTTACAAGCTTTTATAATGACAAACAACATGAAGTAATAGCCCCATATTGGTGAAAACCAGTTTAAAAGCTTTTATAATGACAAACAACATGAAGTAATAGCCACGTATTGATGAAAACCAGTTTACAGGCTTTTATAATGACAAACAACATGAAGTAATAGCCCCGCATTGGTGAAAACCAGTTTAAAATCTTTTATAATGACAAACAAAATGAAGTAATAGCCCCGTATTGATGAAAACCAGTTTAAAAGCTTTTATAATGACAAACAACTTGAAGTAATAGCCCGTATTGATGAAAACCAGTTTAAAAGCCTTTATAATGACAAACAACATGAAGTAATAGCCCCGTATTGGTAAAAACTAGTGTAAAAGCTTTTATAATGACAAACAACATAAATTAAGAGCCCCGTATTGATGAAAACCAGTTTAAAAGCTTTTATAATGACAAACAACACGAAGTAATAGCCCCGTATTGATGAAAACCAGTTTACAAGCTTTTATAATGCCAAACAACATGAAGTAATAGCCCCATATTGGTGAAAACCAGTTTAAAAGCTTTTATAATGACAAACAACATGAAGTAATAGCCTCGTATTGATGAAAAACAGTTTACAGGCTTTTATAATGAAAAACAACATGAAGTAATAGCCCCGCATTGGTGAAAACCAGTTTAAAATCTTTTATAATGACAAACAAAATGAAGTAATAGCCCCGTATTGATGAAAACCAGTTTAAAAGCTTTTATAATGACAAACAACATGAAGTAATAGCCCCGTATTGGTGAAAACCAGTGTAAAAGCTTTTATAATGACAAACAACATGAAGTAATAGCCCCGTATTGATGAAGACCAGTTTCCAAGCTTTTATAATGCCAAACAACATGAAGTAATAGCCCCGTATTGATGAAAACCAGTTTACAAGCTTTTATAATGCCAAACAACATGAAGTAATAGCCCCGTATTGGTGAAAACCAGTTTAAAAGCTTTTATAATGACAAACAACATGAAGTAATAGCCCTGTATTGATGAAAACCAATTTACAGACTTTTATAATGCCAAACAACATGAAGTAATAGCTCCGTATTGGTGAAAACCAGTTTACAAGCTTTTATAATGACAAACAACATGAAGTAATAGCCCTGTATTGATGAAAACCAATTTACAGACTTTTATAATGCCAAAAAACATGAAGTAATAGCTCCGTATTGGTGAAAACCAGTTTACAAGCTTTTATAATGCCAAACAACATGTAGTAATAGCCCCGAATTGGTGAAAACCAGTTTACAGGCTTTTATAATGACAAACAACATGAAGTAATAGCCCTGTATTGATGAAAACCAATTTACAAGCTTATATAATGCCAAACAACATGAAGTAATAGCTCGGTATTGGTGAAAACCAGTTTACAAGCTTTTATAATGACAAACAACATGAAGTGATAGCCCTGTATTGATGAAAACCAATTTACAGACTTTTATAATGCCAAACAACATGAAGTAATAGCTCCGTATTGGTGAAAACCAGTTTACAAGCTTTTATAATGCCAAACAACATGAAGTAATAGCCCCGAATTGGTGAAAACCAGTTTACAGGCTTTTATAATGACAAACAACATGAAGTAATAGCCCCGTATTGGTGAAAACCAGTTTACAGGCTTTTATAATGACAAACAACATGAAGTAATAGCCCTGTATTGATGAAAACCAATTTACAAGCTTATATAATGCCAAACAACATGAAGTAATAGCCCCGTATTTGTGAAAACCAGTGTAAAAGCTTTTATAATGACAAACAGCATGAAGTAATAGCCTCGTATTGATGAAAACCAATTTACAGGCTTTTATAATGACAAACAACATGAATAAATAGCCCCGTATTGGTAAAAACCAGTTTAAAAGCTTTTATAATGACAAACAGCATGAAGTAATAGCCCCGTATTGATGAAAATCAGTTTACAAGCTTTTATAATGCCAAACAACATGAAGTAATAGCTCCGTATTGGTGAAAACCAGTTTACAAGCTTTTATAATGACAAACAACATGAAGTAATAGCCCTGTATTGATGAAAACCAATTTACAGACTTTTATAATGCCAAACAACATGAAGTAATAGCCCTGTATTGATGAAAACCTATTTACAAGCTTATATAATGCCAAACAACATGAAGTAATAGCTCTGTATTGGTGAAAACCAGTTTACAGGCTTTTATAATGACAAACAACATGAAGTAACAGCCCTGTATTTATGAAAACCAATTTACAAGCTTTTATAATGCCAAACAACATGAAGTGATAGCCCGTATTGGTGAAAACCAGTTTAAAAGCTTTTATAATGACAAACAACATGAAGTAATAGCCCCGTATTGATGAAAACCAGTTTAAAAGCTTTTATAATGACAAACAACATGAAGTAACAGCCCTGTATTGATGAAAACCAATTTACAGGCTTTTATAATGACCAACAACATGAAGTAATAGCCCCGCATTGGTGAAAACCAGTTTAAAAGCTTTTATAATGACAAACAACATGAAGTAATAGCCCCGTATTGATGAAAACCAGTTTAAAAGCTTTTATAATGACAAACAACATGAAGTAATAGCCCCGTATTGGTGAAAACCAGTGTAAAAGCTTTTATAATGACAAACAACATGAATTAATAGCCCCGTATTGATGAAAACCAGTTTAAAAGCTTTTATAATGACAAACAACATGAAATAATAGCCCTGTATTGATGAAAACCAATTTACAAGCTTATATAATGCCAAACAACATGAAGTAATAGCTCCGTATAGGTGAAAACCAGTTTACAGGCTTTTATAATGACAAACAACATGAAGTAATAGCCTCGTATTGGTGAAAACCAGTTTACAAGCTTTTATAATGCCAAACAACATGAAGTAATAGCCCTGTATTGATGAAAACCAATTTACAAACTTCTATAATGCCAAACAACATGAAGTAACAGCTCCGTATTGGTGAAAACCAGTTTACAAGCTTTTATAATGCCAAACAACATGAAGTAATAGCTCCGTATTGATGAAAACCAGTTTACAGGCTTTTATAATGACAAACAACATGAAATAATAGCCCTGTATTGATGAAAACCAATTTACAAGCTTATATAATGCCAAACAACATTAAGTAATAGATCCGTATTGGTGAAAACCAGTTTACAGGCTTTTATAATGACAAACAACATGAAGTAATAGCCCTGTATTGATGAAAACCAATTTACAAGCTTTTACAATGCCAAACAACATGAAGTAATAGCCCCGTATTTGTGAAAACCAGTTTAAAAGCTTTTATAATGACAAACAACATGAAGTAATAGCCCCGTATTGATGAAAACCAGTTTACAAGGTTTTATAATGCCAAACAACATGAAGTAATAGCCCCGTATTGGTGAAAACCAGTTTACAGGCTTTTATAATGACAAACAACATGAAGTAATAGCCTCGTATTGGTGAAAACCAGTTTACAGGCTTTTATAATGACAAAACAACATAAAGTAATAGCCCCGTATTGATGAAAACCAGTTTAAAAGCGTTTATAATGACAATTAACATGTTTAATAGCCTCGTATTGATGAAAACCAGTTTACAAGCTTTTATAATGCCAAACAACATGAAGTAATAGCCCCGTATTGGTGAAAACCAGTTTAAAAGCTATTATAATGACGAACAACATCAAGTAATAGCCCTGTATTGATGAAAACCAATTTACAAGCTTTTATAATGCAAAAGAACATGAAGTAATAGCCCCGTATTGGTGAAAACCAGTTTAAAAGCTATTATAATGACGAACAACATCAAGTAATAGCCCTGTATTGATGAAAACCAATTTACAAGCTTTTATAATGCAAAAGAACATGAAGTAATAGCCCCGTATTGGTGAAAACCAGTTTACAGGCTTTTATAATGACAAACAACATGAAGTAATAGCCCCGTATTGATGAAAACCAGTTTAAAAGCTTTTATAATGACAAACAACATGAAGTAATAGCCCCGTATTGGTGAAAACCAGTGTAAAAGCTTTTATAATGACAAACAACATGAATTAATAGCCCCGTATTGATGAAAACCAGTTTAAAAGCTTTTATAATGACAAACAACATGAAGTAATAGCCCTGTATTGATGAAAACCAATTTACAAGCTTATATAATGCCAAACAACATGAAGTAATAGCTCCGTATTGGTGAAAACCAGTTTACAGGCTTTTATAATGACAAACAACATGAAGTAATAGCCCTGTATTGATGAAAACCAATTTACAAGCTGTTATAATGCCAAACAACATGAAGTAATAGCTCCGTATTGGTTAAAACCAGTTTAAAAGCTTTCATAAGGACAACAACATGAAGTAATAGCCCCGTATTGATGAAAACCAGTTTAAAAGCTTTTATAATGCCAAACAACATGAAGTAATAGTCCCGTATTGGTGAAAACCAGTTTAAAAGCTTTTATAATGACAAACAACATGAAGTAATAGCCTCGTATTGATGAAAACCAGTTTACAGGCTTTTATAATACAAACAACATGAAGTAATAGCCCCGTATTGGTGAAAACCAGTTTACAGGCTTTTATAATGACAAACAACATGAAGTAATAGCCCTGTATTGTTGAAACCTACTTACAGCTTTTATAATGCCAAACAACATGAAGTAATAGCTCCATATTGGTGAAAACCAGTTTACAGGCTTTTGTAATGACAAACAACATGAAGTAATAGCCCCGTATTGGTGAAAACTAGTATAAAAGCTTTTATAATGACAAACAACATGATGTTATAGCCTCGTATTGATGAAAACCAGTTTACAGGTTTTTATAATGACAAACAACATGAAGTAATAGCCCCGTATTGGTGAAAACCAGTTTACAGGCTTTTCTAATGACAAACAAGATGCAGTAATAGCCCTGTATTGATGAAAACCAATTTACAAGCTTTTATAATGCCAAACAACATGAAGTAATAGCTCCGTATTGGTGAAAACCATTTTACAGGCTTTTATAATGACAAACAACATGAAGTAATAGCCCTGTATTGATGAAAACCAATTTACAAGCTTTTATAATGCAAAAAAACATGAAGCAATAGCCCCGTATTGGTGAAAACCAGTTTAAAAGCTTTTATAATGACAAACAACATGAAGTAATAGCCCCGTATTGATGAAGACCAGTTTACAAGCTTTTATAATGCCAAACAGCATGAAGTAATAGCCCCGTATTTGTGAAAACCAGTGTAAAAGCTTTTATAATGACAAACAGCATGAAGTAATAGCCTCGTATTGATGAAAACCAATTTACAGGCTTTTATAATGACAAACAACATGAATAAATAGCCCCGTATTGGTAAAAACCAGTTTAAAAGCTTTTATAATGACAAACAGCATGAAGTAATAGCCCCGTATTGATGAAAATCAGTTTACAAGCTTTTATAATGCCAAACAACATGAAGTAATAGCTCCGTATTGGTGAAAACCAGTTTACAAGCTTTTATAATGACAAACAACATGAAGTAATAGCCCTGTATTGATGAAAACCAATTTACAGACTTTTATAATGCCAAACAACATGAAGTAATAGCCCTGTATTGATGAAAACCTATTTACAAGCTTATATAATGCCAAACAACATGAAGTAATAGCTCTGTATTGGTGAAAACCAGTTTACAGGCTTTTATAATGACAAACAACATGAAGTAACAGCCCTGTATTTATGAAAACCAATTTACAAGCTTTTATAATGCCAAACAACATGAAGTGATAGCCCCGTATTGGTGAAAACCAGTTTAAAAGCTTTTATAATGACAAACAACATGAAGTAATAGCCCCGTATTGATGAAAACCAGTTTAAAAGCTTTTATAATGACAAACAACATGAAGTAATAGCCCTGTATTGATGAAAACCAATTTACAAGCTTATATAATGACAACAACATGAAGTAATAGCCCCGCATTGGTGAAAACCAGTTTAAAAGCTTTTATAATGACAAACAACATGAAGTAATAGCCCCGTATTGATGAAAACCAGTTTAAAAGCTTTTATAATGACAAACAACATGAAGTAATAGCCCCGTATTGGTGAAAACCAGTGTAAAAGCTTTTATAATGACAAACAACATGAATTAATAGCCCCGTATTGATGAAAACCAGTTTAAAAGCTTTTATAATGACAAACAACATGAAGTAATAGCCCTGTATTGATGAAAACCAATTTACAAGCTTATATAATGCCAAACAACATGAAGTAATAGCTCCGTATTGGTGAAAACCAGTTTACAAGCTTTTATAATGACAAACAACATGAAGTAATAGCCTCGTATTGGTGAAAACCAGTTTACAAGCTTTTATAATGCCAAACAACATGAAGTAATAGCCCTGTATTGATGAAAACCAATTTACAAACTTCTATAATGCCAAACAACATGAAGTAACAGCTCCGTATTGGTGAAAACCAGTTTACAAGCTTTTATAATGCCAAACAACATGAAGTAATAGCTCCGTATTGATGAAAACCAGTTTACAGGCTTTTATAATGACAAACAACATGAAGTAATAGCCCTGTATTGATGAAAACCAATTTACAAGCTTATATAATGCCAAACAACATTAAGTAATAGATCCGTATTGGTGAAAACCAGTTTACAGGCTTTTATAATGACAAACAACATGAAGTAATAGCCCTGTATTGATGAAAACCAGTTTACAAGCTTTTATAATGCCAAACAACATGAAGTAATAGCCCCGTATTGGTGAAAACCAGTTTAAAAGCTTTTATAATGACAAACAACATGAAGTAATAGCCCCGTATTGATGAAAACCAGTTTACAAGGTTTTATAATGCCAAACAACATGAAGTAATAGCCCCGTATTGGTGAAAACCAGTTTAAAAGCTTTTATAATGACAAACAACATGAAGTAATAGCCTCGTATTGATGAAAACCAGTTTACAGGCTTTTATAATGACAAACAACATAAAGTAATAGCCCCGTATTGATGAAAACCAGTTTAAAAGCGTTTATAATGACAAACAACATGTTTAATAGCCCCGTATTGATGAAAACCAGTTTACAAGCTTTTATAATGCCAAACAACATGAAGTAATAGCCCCGTATTGGTGAAAACCAGTTTAAAAGCTATTATAATGACGAACAACATCAAGTAATAGCCCTGTATTGATGAAAACCAATTTACAAGCTTTTATAATGCAAAAGAACATGAAGTAATAGCCCCGTATTGGTGAAAACCAGTTTACAAGCTTTTATAATGACGAAACAACATCAAGTAATAGCCCTGTATTGATGAAAACCAATTTACAAGCTTTTATAATGCAAAAGAACATGAAGTAATAGCCCCGTATTGGTGAAAACCAGTTTACAGGCTTTTATAATGACAAACAACATGAAGTAATAGCCCCGTATTGATGAAAACCAGTTTAAAAGCTTTTATAATGACAAACAACATGAAGTAATAGCCCCGTATTGGTGAAAACCAGTGTAAAAGCTTTTATAATGACAAACAACATGAATTAATAGCCCCGTATTGATGAAAAACAGTTTAAAAGCTTTTATAATGACAAACAACATGAAGTAATAGCCATGTATTGATGAAAACCAATTTACAAGCTTATATAATGCCAAACAACATGAAGTAATAGCTCCGTATTGGTGAAAACCAGTTTACAAGCTTTTATAATGACAAACAACATGAAGTAATAGCCTCGTATTGTGAAAACCAGTTTACAAGCTTTTATAATGCCAAACAACATGAAGTAATAGCCCTGTATTGATGAAAACCAATTTACAAACTTCTATAATGCCAAACAACATGAAGTAACAGCTCCGTATTGGTGAAAACCAGTTTACAAGCTTTTATAATGCCAAACAACATGAAGTAATAGCTCCGTATTGATGAAAACCAGTTTACAGGCTTTTATAATGACAAACAACATGAAGTAATAGCCCTGTATTGATGAAAACCAATTTACAAGCTTATATAATGCCAAACAACATAAGTAATAGATCCGTATTGGTGAAAACCAGTTTACAGGCTTTTATAATGACAAACAACATGAAGTAATAGCCCTGTATTGATGAAAACCAATTTACAAGCTTTTACAATGCCAAACAACATGAAGTAATAGCCCCGTATTGGTGAAAACCAGTTTAAAAGCTTTTATAATGACAAACAACATGAAGTAATAGCCCCGTATTGATGAAAACCAGTTTACAAGGTTTTATAATGCCAAACAACATGAAGTAATAGCCCCGTATTGGTGAAAACCAGTTTAAAAGCTTTTATAATGACAAACAACATGAAGTAATAGCCTCGTATTGATGAAAACCAGTTTACAGGCTTTTATAATGACAAACAACATAAAGTAATAGCCCCGTATTGATGAAAACCAGTTTAAAAGCGTTTATAATGACAATTAACATGTTTAATAGCCCCGTATTGATGAAAACCAGTTTACAAGCTTTTATAATGCCAAACAACATGAAGTAATAGCCCCGTATTGGTGAAAACCAGTTTAAAAGCTATTATAATGACGAACAACATCAAGTAATAGCCCTGTATTGATGAAAACCAATTTACAAGCTTTTATAATGCAAAAGAACATGAAGTAATAGCCCCGTATTGGTGAAAACCAGTTTACAGGCTTTTATAATGACAAACAACATGAAGTAATAGCCCTGTATTGATGAAATCCAATTTACAAGCTTTTATAATGACAAACAACATGAAGTAATAGCCCTCTATTGATGAAAACCAATTTACAGACTTTTATAATACCAAACAACATGAAATAATAGCTCCGTATTGGTGAAAACCAGTTTACAAGCTTTTGTAATGACAAACAACATGAAATAATAGCCCTGTGTTGACGAAAACCGATTTACAGACTTTTATAATGATAAACAACATGAAGTAATAGCTCCGTATTGGTGAAAACCAGTTTACAAGCTTTTATAATGCCAAACAACATGAAGTAATAGCCCCGTATTGGTGAAAACCAGTTTACAGGCTTTTATAATGACAAACAACATGAAGTAATAGCCTTGTATTGATGAAAATCAATTTACAAGCTCTTATAATGCCAAACACCATGAAGTAATAGCTCCGTATTGGTGAAAACCAGTTTACAGGCTTTTATAATGACAAACAACATGAAGTAATAGCCCCGTATTGATGAAAACCAGTTTACAAGCTTTTATAATGCCAAACAACATGAAGTAATAGCCCCGTATTGGTGAAAACCAGTTTAAAAGCTTTTATAATGACAAAACATGAAGTAATAGCCCCGTATTGATGAAAACCAGTTTACAAGCTTTATAATGCCAACAACATGAAGTAATAGCCCCGTATTGGTGAAAACC
This sequence comes from Artemia sinica, assembly GCA_027921565.1. Classification (NCBI taxonomy): domain Eukaryota; kingdom Metazoa; phylum Arthropoda; class Branchiopoda; order Anostraca; family Artemiidae; genus Artemia; species Artemia sinica. The sequence continues at coordinate 7,744,574 of CM051259.1, read as the reverse complement.
AGTTTAAAAGCTTTTATAATGACAAACAACATGCAGTAATAGCCTCGTATTGTTGAAACCCAGTTTACAGGTTTTTATAATGACAAACAACATGAAGTAATAGCCCTGTATTGGTGAAAACCAGTTTGAAAGCTTTTATAATGACAAACAACATGAAGTAATAGCCCCGTATTGGTGAAAACTAGTATAAAAGCTTTTATAATGACAAACAACATGATGTTATAGCCTCGTATTAATGAAAACCACTTTACAGGTTTTTATAATGACAAACAACATGAAGTAATAGCCCCGTATTGGTGAAAACCAGTTTACAGGCTTTTATAATGACAAACAAGATGCAGTAATAGCCCTGTATTGATGAAAACCAATTTACAAGCTTTTATAATGCCAAACAACATGAAGTAATAGCTCCGTATTGGTGAAAACCATTTTACAGGCTTTTATAATGACAAACAACATGAAGTAATAGCCCTGTATTGATGAAAACCAATTTACAAGCTTTTATAATGCAAAAAAACATGAAGCAATAGCCCCGTATTGGTGAAAACCAGTTTAAAAGCTTTTATAATGACAAACAACATGAAGTAATAGCTCCGTATTGATGAAGACCAGTTTACAAGCTTTTATAATGCCAAACAACATGAAGTAATAGCCCCGTATTTGTGAAAACCAGTGTAAAAGCTTTTATAATGACAAACAGCATGAAGTAATAGCCTCGTATTGATGAAAACCAATTTACAGGCTTTTATAATGACAAACAACATGAATAAATAGCCCCGTATTGGTGAAAACCAGTTTAAAAGCTTTTATAATGACAAACAACATGAAGTAATAGCCCCGTATTGATGAAAACCAGTTTACAAGCTTTTATAATGCCAAACAACATGAAGTAATAGCTCCGTATTGGTGAAAACCAGTTTACAAGCTTTTATAATGACAAACAACATGAAGTAATAGCCCTGTATTGATGAAAACCAATTTACAGACTTTTATAATGCCAAACAACATGAAGTAATAGCCCTGTGTTGATGAAAACCTATTTACAAGCTTATATAATGCCAAACAACATGAAGTAATAGCTCTGTATTGGTGAAAACCAGTTTACAGGCTTTTATAATGACAAACAACATGAAGTAACAGCCCTGTATTTATGAAAACCAATTTACAAGCTTTTATAATGCCAAACAACATGAAGTAATAGCCCCGTATTGGTGAAAACCAGTTTAAAAGCTTTTATAATGACAAACAACATGAAGTAATAGCCCCGTATTGATGAAAACCAGTTTAAAAGCTTTTATAATGACAAACAACATGAAGTAACAGCCCTGTGAAAACCAATTTACAGGCTTTTATAATGACCAACATGAAGTAATAGCCCCGCATTGGTGAAAACCAGTTTAAAAGCTTTTATAATGACAAACAACATGAAGTAATAGCCCCGTATTGATGAAAACCAGATTAAAAGCTTTTATAATGGCAAACAACATGAAGTAATAGCCCCGTATTGGTGAAAACCAGTGTAAAAGCTTTTATAATGACAAACAACATGAATTAATAGCCCCGTATTGATGAAAACCAGTTTAAAAGCTTTTATAATGACAAACAACATGAAGTAATAGCCCTGTATTGATGAAAACCAATTTACAAGCTTATATAATGCCAAACAACATGAAGTAATAGCTCCGTATTGGTGAAAACCAGTTTACAGGCTTTTATAATGACAAACAACATGAAGTAATAGCCTCGTATTGGTGAAAACCAGTTTAAAAGCTTTTATAAAGACAAACAACATGAAGTAATAGCCCCGTATTGATGAAAACCAGTTTACAAGCTTTTATAATGCCAAACAACATGAAGTAATAGCCCTGTATTGATGAAAACCAATTTACAGACTTCTATAATGCCAAACAACATGAAGTAACAGCTCCGTATTGGTGAAAACCAGTTTACAAGCTTTTATAATGCCAAACAACATGAAGTAATAGCTCCGTATTGGTGAAAACCAGTTTACAGGCTTTTATAATGACAAACAACATGAAGTAATAGCCCTGTATTGATGAAAACCAATTTACAAGCTTATATAATGCCAAACAACATTAAGTAATAGCTCCGTATTGGTGAAAACCAGTTTACAGGCTTTTATAATGACAAACAACATGAAGTAATAGCCCTGTATTGATGAAAACCAATTTACAAGCTTTTATAATGCCAAACAACATGAAGTAATAGCCCCGTATTGGTGAAAACCAGTTTAAAAGCTTTTATAATGACAAACAACATGAAGTAATAGCCCTGTATTGATGAAAACCAGTTTACAAGCTTTTATAATGCCAAACAACATGAAGTAATAGCCCCGTATTGGTGAAAACCAGTTTAAAAGCTTTTATAATGACAAACAACATGAAGTAATAGCCTCGTATTGATGAAAACCAGTTTACAGGCTTTTATAATGACAAACAACATAAAGTAATAGCCCCGTATTGATGAAAACCAGTTTAAAAGCGTTTATAATGACAAACAACATGTTTAATAGCCCCGTATTGATGAAAACCAGTTTACAAGCTTTTATAATGCCAAACAACATGAAGTAATAGCCCCGTATTGGTGAAAACCAGTTTAAAAGCTTTTATAATGACAAACAACATCAAGTAATAGCCCTGTATTGATGAAAACCAATTTACAAGCTTTTATAATGCAAAAGAACATGAAGTAATAGCCCCGTATTGGTGAAAACCAGTTTACAGGCTTTTATAATGACAAACAACATGAAGTAATAGCCCCGTATTGGTGAAAACCAGTTTACAAGCTTTTATAATGCCAAACAACATGAAGTAATAGCCCCGTATTGGTGAAAACCAGTTTACAGGCTTTTATAATGACAAACAACATGAAGTAATAGCCTTGTATTGATGAAAACCTATTTACAAGCTTATATAATGCCAAACAACATGAAGTAATAGCTCTGTATTGGTGAAAACCAGTTTACAGGCTTTTATAATGACAAACAACATGAAGTAACAGCCCTGTATTTATGAAAACCAATTTACAAGCTTTTATAATGCCAAACAACATGAAGTAATAGCCCCGTATTGGTGACAACCAGTTTAAAAGCTTTTATAATGACAAACAACATGAATTAATAGCCCCGTATTGATGAAAACCAGTTTAAAAGCTTTTATAATGACAAACAACATGAAGTAACAGCCCTGTATTGATGAAAACCAATTTACAGGCTTTTATAATGACCAACAACATGAAGTAATAGCCCCGCATTGGTGAAAACCAGTTTAAAAGCTTTTATAATGACAAACAACATGAAGTAATAGCCCCGTATTGATGAAAACCAGATTAAAAGCTTTTATAATGACAAACAACATGAAGTAATAGCCCCGTATTGGTGAAAACCAGTGTAAAAGCTTTTATAATGACAAACAACATGAATTAATAGCCCCGTATTGATGAAAACCAGTTTAAAAGCTTTTATAATGACAAACAACATGAAGTAATAGCCCTGTATTGATGAAAACCAATTTACAAGCTTATATAATGCCAAACAACATGAAGTAATAGCTCCGTATTGGTGAAAACCAGTTTACAGGCTTTTATAATGACAAACAACATGAAGTAATAGCCTCGTATTGGTGAAAACCAGTTTAAAAGCTTTTATAAAGACAAACAACATGAAGTAATAGCCCCGTATTGATGAAAACCAGTTTACAAGCTTTTATAATGCCAAACAACATGAAGTAATAGCCCTGTATTGATGAAAACCAATTTACAGACTTCTATAATGCCAAACAACATGAAGTAACAGCTCCGTATTGGTGAAAACCAGTTTACAAGCTTTTATAATGCCAAACAACATGAAGTAATAGCTCCGTATTGGTGAAAACCAGTTTAACAGGCTTTTATAATGACAAACAACATGAAGTAATAGCCCTGTATTGATGAAAACCAATTTACAAGCTTATATAATGCCAAACAACATTAAGCAATAGCTCCGTATTGGTGAAAACCAGTTTACAGGCTTTTATAATGACAAACAACATGAAGTAATAGCCCTGTATTGATGAAAACCATTTACAAGCTTTTACAATGCCAAACAACATGAAGTAATAGCCCCGTATTGGTGAAAACCAGTTTAAAAGCTTTTATAATGACAAACAACATGAAGTAATAGCTCCGTATTGATGAAAACCAGTTTACAAGCTTTTATAATGCCAAACAACATGAAGTAATAGCCCCGTATTGGTGAAAACCAGTTTAAAAGCTTTTATAATGACAAACAACATGAAGTAATAGCCTCGTATTGATGAAAACCAGTTTACAGGCTTTTATAATGACAAACAACATAAAGTAATAGCCCCGTATTGATGAAAACCAGTTTAAAAGCGTTTATAATGACAAACAACATGTTTAATAGCCCCGTATTGATGAAAACCAGTTTACAAGCTTTTATAATGCCAAACAACATGAAGTAATAGCCCCGTATTGGTGAAAACCAGTTTAAAAGCTTTTATAATGACAAACAACATGAAGTAATAGCCCTGTATTGATGAAAACCAATTTACAAGCTTTTATAATGCAAAAGAACATGAAGTAATAGCCCCGTATTGGTGAAAACCAGTTTACAGGCTTTTATAATGACAAACAACATGAAGTAATAGCCCTGTATTGATGAAATCCAATTTACAAGCTTTTATAATGACAAACAACATGAAGTAATAGCCCTCTATTGATGAAAACCAATTTACAGACTTTTATAATGACAAACAACATGAAGTAATAGCTCCGTATTGATGAAAACCAGTTTACAGCTTTATAATGACAAACAACATGAAGTAATAGCCCTGTATTGGTGAAAACCAGTTTACAAGCTTTTATAATGCCAAACAACATGAAGTAATAGCCCCGTATTGGTGAAAACCAGTTTACAGGCTTTTATAATGACAAACAACATGAAGTAATAGCCTTGTATTGATGAAAACCAATTTACAAGCTTTTATAATGCCAAACAACATGAAGTAATAGCTCCGTATTGGTGAAAACCAGTTTACAGGCTTTTATAATGACAAACAACATGAAGTAATAGCCCCGTATTGATGAAAACCAGTTTACAAGCTTTTATAATGCCAAACAACATGAAGTAATAGCCCCGTATTGGTGAAAACCAGTTTAAAAGCTTTTATAATGACAAAGAACATGAAGTAATAGCCCCGTATTGATGAAAACCAGTTTACAAGCTTTTATAATGCCAAACAACATGAAGTAATAGCCCCGTATTGGTGAAAACCAGTTTAAAAGCTTTTATAATGACAAACAACATGCAGTAATAGCCTCGTATTGTTGAAACCCAGTTTACAGGTTTTTATAATGACAAACAACATGAAGTAATAGCCCTGTATTGGTGAAAACCAGTTTGAAAGCTTTTATAATGACAAACAACATGAAGTAGTAGCCCCGTATTGATGAAAACCAGTTTACAAGCTTTTATAATGCCAAACAACATGAAGTAATAGCCCCGTATTGGTGAAAACCAGTTTAAAAGCTTTTATAATGACAAACAACATGAAGTAATAGCCCTGTATTGATGAAAACCAGTTTACAAGCTTTTATAATGACAAACAACATGAAGTAATAGCCCCGTATTGGTGAAAACCAGTTTAAAAGCTTTTATAATGACAAACAACATGAAGTAATAGCCTCGTATTGATCAAAACCAGTTTACAGGCTTTTATAATGACAAACAACATGAAGTAATAGCCTCGTATTGATGAAAACCAGTTTACAGACTTTTATAATGCCAAACAACATGAAGTAATAGCCCCGTATTGTTGAAAACCAGTTTAAAGGCTTTTATAATGCCAAACAACATGAAGTAATAGCTCCGTATTGGTGAAAACCAATTTACAAGCTTTTATAATGACAAACAACATGAAGTAATAGCCTCGTATTGATGAAAACCAGTTTACAGACTTTTATAATGCCAAACAACATGAAGTAATAGCCCCGTATTGTTGAAAACCAGTTTACAGGCTTTGATAATGCCAAACAACATGAAGTAATAGCTCCGTATTGGTGAAAACCAGTTTACAAGCTCTTATAATGCCAAACAACGTGAAGTAATAGCCCCGTATTGGTGAAAACCAGTTTAAAAGCTTTTATAACGACAAACAACATGAAGTAATAGCCTCGTATTGATGAAAACCAGTTTACAGGCTTTTATAATGACAAACAACATGAAGTAATAGCCCCGTATTGGTGAAAACCAGTTTAAAAGCTTTTATAATGACAAACAACATGAAGTAATAGCCCCGTATTGATGAAAACCAGTTTACAAGCTTTTATAATGCCAAACAACATCAAGTAATAGCCCTGTATTGATGAAAACCAATTTACAAGCTTTTATAATGCAAAAGAACATGAAGTAATAGCCTCGTATTGGTGAAAACCAGTTTACAGGCTTTTATAATGACAAACAACATGAAGTAATAGCCCTCTATTGATGACAACCAATTTACAGACTTTTATAATGTTAAACAACATGAAGTAATAGCTCCGTATTGGTGAAAACCAGTTTACAAGCTTTTATAATGCCAAACAACATGAAGTAATAGCCCCGTATTGGTGAAAACCAGTTTAAAAGCTTTTATAATGACAAACAACATGAAGTAATAGCCCTGTATTGATGAAAACCAGTTTACAAGCTTTTATAATGACAAACAACATGAAGTAATAGCCCCGTATTGGTGAAAACCAGTTTACAAGCTTTTATAATGACAAACAACATGAAGTAATAGCCCTGTATTGATGAAAACCAGTTTACAAGCTTTTATAATGACAAACAACATGAAGTAATAGCCCCGTATTGGTGAAAACCAGTTTAAAAGCTTTTATAATGACAAACAACATGAAGTAATAGCCTCGTATTGATGAAAACCAGTTTACAGGCTTTTATAATGACAAACAACATGAAGTAATAGCCTCGTATTGATGAAAACCAGTTTACAGGCTTTTATAATGCCAAACAACATGAAGTAATAGCCCCGTATTGTTGAAAACCAGTTTAAAGGAAATTCCATAATAATTCGCATAATTTTTCTTAAGTTCTAAGTCCGTAATATGATCCATAATAAATTTGTTTAAAAATTATGATTTAGTTAGAGGGTATTTGTTATTTGAAGTTGTAACGCCGTTAACTAGGTGTAATTTGGAATTTTCTCATCTATTTAAATCATTCTCCGAGATAACTTGGATTTGAACTAGACACGTTCCCTTTTTTATCGTAATTGTATCATTCTCATGGTTATTAGTTACCCAAATAAAACCTTCTCCTTTATCGAAGGATCTAATCTGTTCTTCGCATAACAGATTTTCAGGAATTCCATCGGACGAGATAGCAAACCATGTTTCGGACTTGTCGCTCAAGGATTTAATCATTTGTGCTATTTGAATTCTCTGCATCGTTTTGAGAGGGATTTTTGTTTTCCGTATTGCAAATCCGTAATATTTTTCTTTATTTTCATGGTCTATTATATTTAGACTGGCACTATCCACCAATAGCATTGGCTGCGCCTGAACCGCATTTGTGTTCACTACTTCTTTCCATATTCCCACTATTTCCTTGATTTCCTTCGACCTATACTGACGCATATCACTTATTTTTGTTTTAGCCGATTCAATCCATTTATTGTTTAAATTTACTTCACTTCTCTGATGTCTCCCAGAAAATGGAAGCACATTTCTGATTATGTCATGTATTTTTTGTAGCGAGAAATCAGGCTTAAAAGATTGTGGTATTGCATCGCCAGAAATTCCATTTACTGTTACACCCTCTTCACAACCTCTGTTACAATTCCTTAAGGTAGGGGAAGGGGTATTTGCCAGGTATACGAGCCTTTCATTCGCTACATCTAGTAATACCTTATTCGACCTTAAAAAATTAGCGCCTTCATACAGAAAATTGTTGCATATTATAAAGTTTGTTGGAAAAATTCTATTATCACTTCTTACGTCTAGGCGAATTGAACCTCTTGCGTCCAATTTGTGCCCTGTTACACTAGTTAAATTGGGATTATTGACATTCTTCCTTCGCCTAAAATGCGGAGGCAACTTATTAAATACGTATGAGTTTATGATATTAGCCATTGCACCAGAGTCAATTAGGGCCTTAAAGTAAACATTCGCCACACAAAAATTATTATATATAGGTAACTTATTATTACTATCACTACAAGATAGTACTACTATTGGGTTGGACCTATAAAATATTCTGGACACCCTCTGGGTCCAATTTATTCTTCTGAGGGGCCTGACACGTTTCCCTGCGGATTTACTTCATACGTCGCTGTCTGCCATATAGATTCAAATATGCCCATGGGATCTCTAGCCAAATGATTTACATTTGTTTGCCGATTTTGCCATGTATTATTATGGTAGTTTGGATTTCTTGCGACAGTGCCGGGTGCTGGCGTCGACTGCAAATGCCGTTGGCTTGGAAAATTTGCGTTTCTTGTCGGCACATTTTCGGGATTTCTATATACCATTCTTGTACTATATTGGCTTTGACGAGTATTTGGGTTTTCGAATCGATAATTATTTTGTCTATTGGGGGGAGGGTTATACAAATTTGGTTGGTACGCATTGCGAGGTACTGATTGGCACAATCTTCCCTGGCTATAGCCTTGTGCACCACTGGCGCTAAAATTTGTTCTCCCGAACAAATGGTTGCCATAATTTTGTGTATTACCAACGGCATTCCCTGCTGCCGTTATGTATCTAATCCTGAAGCGGCACTCTTTCGCGATATGCCCAGGTCTATTACAGTTAGAGCATCTTACAATTGTGGAACTATTTCTATAATTGATTGAATTAATGGGCTGAAAACGTATTGTTTTCTGCCTAGTGGGTTCTTGCGTTCTATTTCTTTGTGGCACTGGGGAATTATCCCTTGAAAAGAATTTGGAGAAGCCTGACCTTCAAGGTAGGCTAGCCTTGCGGTCGATTCGCCTAGGGTATTTATTTTTGTTTTACTGTGATTTACCACAATTGTATCAATTTCAATCATTCGTCCCACCTCCTGAACTGCGAGATCCAACGTTTGAATATTTTTGATATTATCATTCTATATAATTTTGGGGGAAGTCCTTGCAAAACGGCGTGTAGTATGAATTTTTCATACAATTCTCCTGAACCTTTTCCGAATTTCGCTTCTACTGAAATTCGTATATTGTGTAAATTTTCTCTCACGTTCTGTGTATCGTCAATGCATACCGTTCCGTGTTTTAGTTTATTTTTTGAACTAGCTTCGATAAATCTATCTTTGAATGCCGTTAACATTTTGTCTATTGTACTTATTGGCAAATTGTCATCATCTCCTATAGTATTTTCAATTTGCTTTAGGAAGGTTAAGGCCTGCCCTCTTAATCTTAGGAGGAGCATACGACTAACGTTTGTAGCTGTTTTTGTTAATTCTACAAATTTGACCAATTGGATATTAAATTCGTCGACATCTGTTTGTCCATCACATTGCGGAATAAATTTTGTTATTTCTACATTTTTCGCGACCAACTTTTGCGCAATTAATAGTTCGCTTAGTTCTCCTGACATTTTTGAGTTTGAAATATTTAAACCAACTTCACAAAATTATGCACTCACAATACTTTTTCACTTAACCTATTTGGGGGAGACTGCTATCTCCTATGAGATATTCTAGAAGGGTTTCCTATTATAGCTTAGCGGTTATAGGCCTATACACTTTTTCTTATAAGTCTGTATCTATCCAATGATTTAAATTTAAATTAAGAAATTTGTAGCATAACTAGTTCGCATGTTTTCCTCCAAGTTTTCTGACCGCACCACTTGTGCCATTAAGGATTTAAGCTATATTCTTGAGGATCGCGCCAACTGCGCCGTTATGGAAGTGCTCCACTTGTACCGCTTAGGTTTTACCTTAAGCCCCTAAGTTAAATAAACTTGTGCCGCCAAAGGCTGTACCATTTGTAATGGGGGGAAAATGGTTAAAGCGTATGACAGGGGTAGAAAATGACCACACCACTCCCTATGGGAGAAAATAAAATATGTAACTATAGTAGGTTGGAAGTTCTCCGACCATCAATCCAGAAGTGTAACCACATTTCCTTGGGTCATCTCCTCATGGATTACCCCTAGTGTTAATTAGAAATCAGATTCCTTATGAGCATTCCAATGGAGACATTTGAACTAGTGAACTAGTCTACTTTGCGGTGAGATACAGGCATATAAATAAAACAACACAAATAGAAAAGTAATGGTTTTATTGAGACTTACATTTTCAGGTATACAGCAACGTGCATATATAAGTAATGCTTCAGTTCAAGCATACGTATAATCAGAACGACAAATATAGTCTCGATAGCAGAATGGTAGGAACATAATCTCTTTAAAAACATAATGTCCAAGAATAATTACGACAATAGAGACAATCAATAATTGACGCAAAAAACACTTTTCTTCACTATATCACACGCGTATAGATTCTGCGGTCTAAGAGCTATTTCACGATTGGTCCAACTCCTGCGGAGGGCCCGCTACTTTGTCATTATGTTTAAAAACTAAAATCATTATGCTAACTGACCGTCCAATAATTTATTTCCAATATTTTGACGATTAGACATTCATATTCCTATGATAACTTGAAACTTCCTGTCAAACTTTGTATCTCGTGATTTTTTATTGCCAAGCATTTTCGCGAAATTCAAAACCGTCTTTCTTGATTAATGCCGTAATTCGACCGGTAGCTTTTCCACACTTCACATCTGTAAGACAAAACGTCTGGAATGCTACGAGGCATTTATATCGGATGTATTCTTAGAAGGAAACAATTTTATTTCTGATATATTTTAAATATATCACATATTACTCAGGGTACACTACTTTGAGTAAAAGGGCTATCTCAAAATTTCTATTAGATGCATTTCAGGAAAAATACAATTTGTGGGGGCAGGGGACTCTTTACTTTGGCAGCGCCTCCTATGATTCAGATTCAGCATAAAAATAAAAACTATTTTGGTGTATCAATTGTTATCAAAACCCTATTTTTTAGAGTTTCGACTACTATTAGACCGAGTCCCTCCTTACTTACTGTTCAATACCACAAAATTTTTCATAATATTGCCAAGCATGATAATACATCCTTAATCATCAGTTACTATAGTACACCGACTACAGGACTCTATAGCATGTCACTCTGTTCTAGCTCTATGTTGTAAAACACGTAATATTGAATCGATTTTGATATGTTCCAATTTTTCATGGATCCATATCATTGAGCGCAGATATTAAATTTCTTTTATTGCTGAACAGTCATGTCAAACTACTTAGATAGATTGTGATAACAGGTTCGTTTACTAACAAGTCGTTCGAATGGTACCAATTAGCATAGGCCCCTCTTTGATTTTTCGTCCATTCACTCTAATATGCCTTTGTTTTTTTATTTTCATGTATAATATACTTTTTTGATATTTTCATTGGAGAAAATTGAAAACTTAGCAAAGCCTCCCCCCCCCCCCAATTGCATCACTGAACCTTTTCATGAATTGGCTCCACTGAAGCCCTCGATAGATAAGATGCTGTGGCGGATTTCTAGAAGTAAGGGGGGGGCTACTGGTTTGAAAATTTGATGTTTTTTTTTGCATAGAATTTGATTAAATTTTTGTATCTAGAAGTAGTACTTCCCTTTATCCTTGATTTTACAGGGATTTCTTTAACGGTAAATTTTCTCTCCTAAAATAGAAGTCTCAAAATCGATAATTTTTACAAAATTAATTAAATATTTGGGTTGATCACAAGTTTTTTTTAAAGTGGTCTATTTGACCAAGAATTTGGCATTTGGTAGCAATTTCGAATCAATATGTTGTAAACATTTGACAATAATGGCTTACCCATGTTCATTTGGTGCTTATTTGTGGAATTAGATTGAAAAACTACTCACAGACTACAACGCACTTGGTTGATGTTGTGACAAAAAAATGATTCGATAAGCATCTTTTTTATTCCATTAGTAGAGTTGTACTTTGCTTGATTCACCCAAGAAACTTCCTTCTTCTTTTTTCTGAAAAGAGTATCTGCAAACCGGATCAAACTTTAGCGAACCTCAAAAAATTTTTGGAGTGAATTCTTGACCTCTTGTTGCGGTGAATTAACTAAAGAGAGCGGGTGCTTGGGTTGGGTTGAACCAAACCCGAATCCACTATATTATTACACATCCGTCAGTGGATAATATCAAGGAATAATCTTCCTTCCTTCTTTGCTCACATTATGATATTCATTAAATCTCTCATGCCTTGCTTTAACTTTAATCTGTCGAAATCTTCTTCTGAAGAAGAAATCTTCTTCTTTTGGATCTTCTGAATAAATCTGTGTTGTCTGGGAGGAACACAAGTAAGACTTGAATAAACTTCTGAATCTTCTTCATCTTCTCAATCTTTTTAACCTGAAGAAATCTGGTGTCTGGGATGAACACAATTAAGATTTCCCTTTTTTTAATTTGATTTCAATAGCATGGAATCAAACTTCAAGTCAGAGCCAAGAAAATTTAAGATTGACAGAATTTTTCATTTCAAAAATCAAGCAAATAAATTTCTTTAACCTCTGTCTTCCTCTGTTATAACTCAAACACCAGTCTCCAAAAATGTAAAAACAGGAATTGTAAGAAATAAAACCCATAGGCCCATAGGCTGCTCGATTTTACATGTGGACAGGATTTTTCAGCGGGTAATTTTCTCTGGGAGGGTAAAGCTGGACACCCCCCAACTTATACCCAAGCCCTTGTTTACCAAAATCTTGAAATATTCAATAAAAACAACATAAACTTTTGATTTTTTTTTTTTTAAGAAACATATTCAGTTTTTATGAGGAAACAAAAAAAAATATTTTACAGTAATTTCACAAATTTTCCAAAAGATAAATCGTCTTCTACCCTGTGTACAGGATTGGCCTCTTGAGAACTTAAGGTTGTCGAAGGATTCGGAAAATTTTGTCATAAACCACTTGAGAGGTTAGGTATACATTGTTTCCTCTTATTAAAAATTAATTTTGATGAACCTGGCTAAGAATATCTCTGTTTTCTATTCCTGTTTTTTTTTCTCCGAAATTTCATTTCTTCTCCCCAAACATTCAACCTTTTCCCCCGAATGTTCAAACTTGGAAGTGAAAACACACTGGCTTGAACTAAGTTTACATTACCTTTTTTTTTGCTCGACTGGTTCATATAAGAATAGAAGCCGGTCAAAATTAAACCAAAATCCTCAAGACAGAGACTAGCAGATCAATCTGTGCAAGTATTTCAGTGCAGCTATGAAATTAGTGGCAACTGTAGAAGGTTTCCCTTTGAGAACTATGAAAAAACCAGAACCATCAGTCAGTGAGCGATAATATTCGACGTCATTGAACTGCCCAGTAGCGTCAACTCATGGAAATTAGGGGAGGGGGTAAAAACGTATAATTTTATATATTTTTTATTAAAACAATATATTTCGATCGAACTATCTGCCTTACTCCTTATAAATTGTCATTTACAAGTCTCTAGAAAATTCACAGGTCATTTTCAAGTCTCTAGAAAAACCGCGCTAATTTATTGCTGATAAAAACAACAATTATAACGCTGTCAATTACAAAACCAACAACAAAAATAAATTAAAGGAAAGAAAAACTTTAAAATACAAAATCACATAAAATCTTTGAGAAAATATTTTTCTTCGAATAAAAAAAGTGATACAGTTAATAATATCAAAGCACCTAATATTTCTACAGATCCATTTCGCCGTAAGTATATATATACATATATATATATATATATATATATATATATATATATATATATATATATATATATATATATATATATATATATATATATATATATATATATATATATATATATATATATATATATATATATATATATATATATATATATATGCAATGATAAGACAAGGAAAAAAGATATTACATTTCACAAAAAGAAGAGATGTATGTGGGATTAGTCCATGTTATGCAAATTTAAAATTTCGGCCAAGAAAACATTCCTCTTTCTTTTAAAGAACCAGCTTACCGTTCATACACAAGAAGAAAACAGATCATCTGTCGACCATTTAATTTAAGGGCATTTACTAGTTCCAAAAGGATCTGAACTTGAAAAGGACAAAAAAGCCTAAAAAGTGACATTTATGCCAAAAGTTCTGTTTTGAGTAGAAAGTATTAAAAACAGCACTTGTGTACTACGCGTGGAAAGTAGTACAGGGGAAGAGTTTGCGTTTTTAAAGTTTTTTTTGTAACCCCCCCCCCCCACCACCACCACCAAAAAAAAAGAATCGTCATCACGGCCCTGATCAGCATCTTAATTTACTATTGTGGAAGTACCGAGGACGGTGAAAATGAAAAACCCAGTGAAAACCCATAAGTTAGGTGGAAAACTTATATAACCATATGTATGCTAAAAAAATAGGAAAAATTGAAATGGGGGAATTCAGTTTGAATGAAAAGACCTCCATATGCGGTTTTTGGAAGTGGCAGACGCTAAAATGAAGAAAAAAAGAAGCGGGTAACCACCAAATAGCTTAAGAAGACGTAATTGTTTTTGAACAAATATGTATTCTAAATATTGAACTAAATATATGGACGCTAATTTGTACAGACGAGAAGTTAATTTAACTAATTAGTCCAATTAGTAACTAAAGATAATAGTAATAACTAAAAGCTAGGGAATTTGTCAAACTTAACTTATTGGTTTTACTTATTTATTTTGACGAAAAAGCCTTTAAAAACTTCATAATTATGAAAATACGAAAAATTAAATCCTAGAAAGATATGGTTTTCAGACACAAACGGATCTAAAATGAATCCAGGGGGGATGAAGTGTTTTTAATTGACGTCCTTGGTACTTGAAGTAGAATTGATAATTTTCAAATCTGTGGGGAATTTCGACTTCTTAAGACCTAAAACCAAATAGCTTGGGCAACTTATAAAGAGTGAAACTGGCGCTAGTGCCGGCAAAGAACTATCAACACCATCTTGCGTTTGGCAACACTTCCGCATTTTTTCAAGCTTTGAAATCATTTTTCTGTCAGGAACTGACTAGACACACTGAATTATTACTTATTAGGGAGGTTTCTGAAGCCAAATTTACAGAATGCTCATAATGTTTAAACGTTATATAAAATAGCGTACAGAAACTGAGGCTTCTGAATTTATTTTGCGCTCATCTCTCGTTTACTCTAAATAAGGCAGCAACTTTAAAAGGTAATAAAGAAGTTCTATTTTACTGATTGTTATTTTGTTTCCTATATTATTATTTTGTTCTTCATAAATACCCGAATAAATTTAGATTAGATCCAATCGACTTGGGGTAAATAGTTAGGAAGTTATAATCCATCAGTGACCTAGTTTCGTAACTTAACCTAGTTTTCGGTGAAGCTGTACATGATAGGTCTTTCTTGTTTTGTTTGTTCATTAGTTTCAGATCTAAGATCAGGGCTGCCACCTTCAGTGATTTATCACTATTTCTAGTGATTTTTCATATTGCCTAAACAAAAAATCACTAAATTTGCACATAAATCAATAGATTATTGAAGAAAATCACTAAGTCAACCAGAAAATCACTAAAATCTAGTGATTTTTATCATCGGGTGGCAATCCTGGCTAAGATACAGGGAAGAATTTGGAATCTTTGATCAAATTATTTGAGAAAGACTTTGCACTTGTCAGGTTAGGTTTAGACTGAAAGAGCAAAATTATCTACGAACAAATTTTCCAGATAGGGTTTACAGTGTTTAGCTAAACAGAATGTTGAACTTCATCAACTTAAAATGTGGTTTAAGCCCCACCTTGAAATAATAACCATGATCATTCAAATTATGTTCCATTGCACGCTTAAATCCTGAATGTGTAGTCAAAACTTGCAAGTCTTACTAATCTATTAAATGACTTTATTTAATTGACTTAACAGCTTTATTTGGAAATAAAATTATTTTTAGAATCGTGAAATTCTTGCATTTTCATAAGTTACATAAGAACGCTGAACCTTGAAATAATAACCATGATCATTCAAATTATGTTCCATTGCACGCTTAAATCCTGAATGTGTAGTCAAAACTTGCAAGTCTTGCTAATCTATTAAATAACTTTATTTAATTGACTTAACAGCTTTATTTGGAAATAAAATTATTTTTAGAATCGTGAAATTCTTGCATTTTCATAAATTACATAAGAACGCTGAGCTTCTTACGTATTAATTTTGAGCAATATATCGTGAGCACACAGAATAGCGAAGAACATCAGAGCCTAAAAATCTAGACGGAAGATTTTTACCTTATTTTACATCACTACCATCATTTAAGGTTATTGTAAAAAAAATTAGGTGAGCGCAATAGCGTATACGGTATTCCAGAAACCTCTCTATTATTACACTGAAAAAGTGCTGTCAAACGCTAGATGGTGTTGAGGTTTTTTTTTTATCTACACTAGCGCCAGTTTTAAGTCTTGTATGTTACCCATGCTCCTTGACCAAAAACATCAAACAAAAAATCATTAAAACTTAGAGAAAAGAGTGACAAACAAAAATCAAAGAGTAGAACATAAGAAAAAAAACAATAACCACAACAATCAAGAGACCTTTTTCAATGTACGAAACAAAGAAAACAATTTTTTAGTAAAAATTCCATTAAAACCGGGTAAACTTCACACAGAGGACCCCCTTTTTGTTCTACCTTTAACAGCCAACATTGAAAAAAAAGTAACACAAAAAGCAACGTAAAATGTAAAATCCAAAAAAGTTAAGCTTAGTATATCAGCCAAAATAAAGTATCTGCATTTTCTGAGTTTTTGGACTGCAAAACGTCAATTATTTTGTTATTTTTATAACAGGCGAGAAAAGGAAGAAGCAGAATTTCGTCAATAGGTTTTCTGATATCCTTTTTCCTCTGCAAATAGACATTCTGTTATTCCAATATTTCCCTAATAAGTCTGGATGCAGAAAACCAAAGAAATCTGTTTTCACCCCCTCTAGATACAAGGTCAAATTTTAGAATATATAGCAATACAAAAAACTGACCTCACCAGTGCACTTGTCTCTTAAGATTATGAATAAATAACGCCCCACCCCCATATTTTGAAAATATCCTTTTTTTGTAACTTCGTTTAGAAAATTGAAAAGATCCTTTCCAACCTCCCTCGTTTAATTTTTTTTTCCATTAGTGCCACTAATGGGAGCCATTAAACGTTCCATCCTTACCTAAAAAGCAAGTTTCATAATTTTCATCCTAAAATAAGTAACTCTGCCCAGTTAAGGATCTAAGACGTCGCAATTAAAAATAAAAAAATGTTTTTATAAAAAGAATATTTATATTAAATTTTTGACATTTGGGCTAAGTAAAATATTTTTAAAATTCATACTTTTCGATAAATAAAGCTGAATTTAAAACAGTTCAACAAATTTGACGAATAAAAGAAAAAAAAAGTCAGAGGTCAATTCTAATAATCAATCACATTTCTAATAATCCATTTTCAAATTATGTAAAATATCACGTAATTCGTCTATATGGTGATAAAACACGATATACCATTTTGATATATATATATATAACAAATAATTTTTTTTTTTTTACGATAATTAGTCTAGTCAAAGCGAAAAGATTCATACATGGAGTCATCAACTACTATTTCCACCGTTCCCAAGTTTTCCGGAGTTAACCCGAATTCTTCCATCTAAGAATTGTAGTCTCAACAATCTCCGAAAATTTAAGTCTTGTAAAAGCACACAAGTTCAAACAAAATTAATAAATAGGCTCATGGTTCATTTTGATCTTATGTATTTGCTCTCAGGGATGTACCCAGGGTGAAGAAAAGGCTACCGGGTTTGAGCCCCTCAAAATATTCCTTCAGCTCCTAAATTAATGTTGAAAATGGAGATAAAAACCCTGATTTTTACAGATTTAGATATTTTGCTAATTTTTGTAAAGTTGATTTAAGGGAAATTTCGGGAAACCCAATTTTCTTTCTAAGAAATTTAGGAAATCCTGGAGAATTCGTTGACAGTGGAAACACGGTTATCAATCTAAATTTAACAACTCCAACATCACTGGTTCTTATATTACATTTAAGTAGCAATAAAACTAAAAAAAAAGAACATTTATCGATAAAATTCTAGTTTATCGGGTTTTTGGTATCTTGGAAAGGAGCTGACTCGGGTGAATAAAACTCAGGGATGCGTTCAGAGCCTTAGCGATGTCTTGGAAAGATATTTTGAAGAATCTACCTCCACTCCTACCCCCCCTCCAGAAGGCAATGACCCTCAAAGACCTATAAAAGTTTATGTGTTATAAAAGTGAAGCCTTGCAGAATAAATCTTCTGCTGAAATGAGGCACAAGAGAAATTTTTTGATCCTCATACTTATGCTCAATACCAAATTATAAGGTCTTAAGGACTTGAAGTTTCTCTAATTTTGTTTTTTTCTTAAATTAATCCAGTGCTAAAAAGAAGTTAGACGTCAAGTCATGGAAATGTAAGGGGGGGGGGGCAAGTATATTTTTCAAATCAAGGAGAAGGTAATTTTGTTGTTTTAGACTTATTTTTTAAATTTAGAAACAAAAACCCTTGAAAGAATACTAAAACATCTAATTGTATTTTCAAAAAGTAAAGCCAATGAAAAAGAAATTGAAAACCAAAAAATAAAGGCACAATTTTTTTTTGTCAAAATTCATATAGATACAATCTTGTATATCCTAGAAATAAGGAAAAGATTGAGATAGCTACTTTCCTATGGAATATTCTTGGCCCTGGATTCATTCCTCAAAATTTTATTCACCCAGCTTAATCACTTTCCAGGATAGCAAGTTGTCCCTAAACTAGAATTTTCTCATTTATTTGCCCCAAACGTAGCTAAGGCAGCACATTTTGTTACAGATTTATCTAAAAGGGGCAAGGGTAAAAAAAAATACTTTACAGTCCTTTGTCTCTCTCTTAACCAATCGATATTAGTAAAATAACCGGTACAATTCCTGATTGGTTATAAAAGCTAGTCCTGACATGAATCGCATAATTAACCAAAAATCAAACAAGGGTAACAGATGTCATTTCTAATAGGTTTAAAGCCTTTTTCTCATTGGCATCATAATTAGTGACTAATTAGAATTCAAACATTAAGCTGATGCCGTTTATGATTGGCTAAAAACAAATAGGCTTAATTATCCACAAGTCAGATTCAAGTACATGCTGGGCCGTCCATGATCGGTTAAAATGGCTAAGCTTTAACAACCGATGACAAATCATGACAATATTTCACGGAGCAGATCAGAAGGACGAATTCCTTTTGTCCCCTAAAAGCCAATCAGCACTTAGGAAGTTCCCTACTTGCCAATCAGCACTAAGCAACACCATTTCACTTGATTAAGTTAATTT
>CM051259.1:7707639-7720139 GCA_027921565.1 Artemia sinica | reverse complement strand
ATTCGATTTCAATTTTAGAAGTTTGGAGTTGAGTTTTAATAGCATAGTAAGATAAAAGTTTAAGAAAATAGTTTGCTTGCTTATTTAAAATAACCTTTTCAGCTTAGTTTTAAGTTTGCTAGGTTCCGACTTGGAATTTGTCTCATGCTATTTAAATTAATTGATAATAATAATTATATAACCTTAAAGGTACTTTACTTAGCAAAACCTTGTGATGTATACTGAGAGGACACATTCTCGATCACAAGAGGTGATCTGGTTTCATGTGTCATAGAAATTGGTGCCAGAACAGAGGCGTAATTCTTAGTCATAGCCTGTTCCAGTGTGCACTTCCATCATGTGGCACACCTTCAACAGTTGTCACTAATTTCATATTTCTAAATTATTTTCTTTAACCTTTATCTTAACTGCGACGATAACTCCATTTCTGACTCCCAAAAACACGAAAGACACCAGTTAAAACAATAAAAATACAAAAATAAATTATATAGGCTATTTTAGGCCGTATATTCACCTATATTTTGGAATATAGGTAGAGCATTCCAAAATCCCTTCTTTTCTTCATTCTTTTCATTTGTCATGCTTTCCCTTTCTTTGATAAACTTTACACGTGGGGAGGCTTTCCCGAGGAGTTATTGTCTACGGGAAGATTTTTCGGAGGAGAATTGTCTGCAGAGGAATTTTGCGGGGGGGGGGGTCAGCCTAAAACCAGATAGACTTAAGATGGATCCAGGGGACAAAAAAGAAGTCTTATTGTGATGTCCATGGAACTTCAACCAATAACTTTATGATCGATCTAAGACGATAACTGTATATATATATATAAGACCCGTTAAATTTATTATATATTGTTATTTGTCATAGATATTTTACATCTATGTTGAAGTATCGTCTTACTCGGAAGTTAATCTTTTAAACATAAATTCAAATAAAAATAAACTTTACAAGCTATTTATATAACAAAAGTCTTTTTATATAACTTGTGCAGACTCTGCGTCGAACACTGCTTACTTAAAGTAAAGATCAGGTTTTTATCCGTCAATAGTTTAAATAATATTATTTTATTTTTATTATTACTGATTATTATCATATTTATTACATTCATTTTACATTATTATATATTATTTTATTTATTATATACATTTCATTATTATTGTTTATAATACCAACTTAAATGTTCACCGCATGGCAAAACTTAGCGCAAATCTGATTCTAAAATATAAACAACGGTATTAAAAAAGGTACCCTTTCCGGTACTTGATATAATTGTCAGTTAATTCGGTTTTCCAAAAAGCGGTTTTGGTAAAGGGTATAAACATAAAACCCCTTAAAAAAAAACAATTTTAAAGGAATTTACATTTTTGTACACTTTAAATATTCAATAAAAAAGTATGTTTTTCCCCCCAAAAAAATAACCGAGATATCCTGGGGGTCCTTCAAAAGGCCCAGGATACAAAGACACCAATCCACGAAGATATAGGGGGGCAAAAGGTATTTTTGCAAAATTAGAGAGGGCGGAGTAATTTTGTTGTCTTTCACTTTTATTTCAATGAAAAAACAAAACAAGCAATTTTCCGAATCTAGAGTGTCAGGAGAAAAATACCGAGAGGGGGGTAATTGCTCTCCTCCTACCCAATTGGTTCCCGTTCCAGGAGGGGGAACTGACAGGTCCCAACGTTAATTGTTGTGCAAAACAGCCAAACGACATGAAAAATAAATAAAGGAAATAAAGAGTAAAAGTCCCAGTCACGACTCCTAAAAATCAGTGCTTCCACTTTCTCCCTTCTCCCTCTAAACTGGAGAGGATGGGGCAACTGATAGGTCCCAAGTTTAAATAATTGAATAGATAAAAAAAGGTGAAGGATGTGGCACTAGACCCTTACAGCCCAAACCGGCGGCGCTGATCTCCGTTTCATGGCCTTTCAGCCAGGAAGTGCAACGGGGAATCAGAGCGAGCCATCCTGTGCTTTCGCACACCCTTGCTGCTTACTCTCCCCATATTTCTCCAGGTACCCATTTAGAGCTGGGTAGACTCTGGCTGAACTTACAGAATGGCACCACTGACCCCATCCCAAAACAAATAACTGGCCACACCAGGAATCGAACCCTGACCCTTCGGACAAAAGATTCAAAATCCTGCGGTCCAACCATTCGACTAGGAAACTCGATAGAACAGATAAACTCCCGGAATATTAACACACTTAAATAAATGAACCTTAAGATAAAACAATAATATTACTACTACTACTAACAACTCACTGCAGGACCAAGCCGCCTGATGCAAACACAGCTACGCATGCTCCTCCCCCCTCCTAATCTGTTTAAAGGCTCCTTCTTAACACCCTCCCAGGAAGTTCCTATTTCCCTTAAATCTTTGTTTTTGGCATTCTCCCCCTGAAACATGGACTACCTGCTTCATATTTGGCCCTAGACGGTTGGTCAAAAAGGACAATCTTAGGGCAATCTCTGTCATCCTTCATCCACAGAACGTGCCCAAGCCATATAGCCTGCTGTTTGAAATACCGTCAGTAAGACGGGTATCCAAAACAATCCGTAGGCAATTTCTCTGGAAAACATCTAGCAAATCTTCCTCCGTTTTTTCGGAGCGTCCATGCTTGAGAACCATATTTGACAACTGTCATCATTGTAGCTTCCAACATTATAATTCTTGGTTTGCAGACATATCTTGCTATTCTTCAAAACCTTTTCAACTGTGAAAAAAAAAACCTGAGCCTTGGCTGTTGTACTTTTAACATCTACACCACTCCCATCGTCTTTACAAATAATACTACCAAGGTTAGCGAAGCTTACTGATGCTACTTAATAAAGCTAGTCTTAAGTAAGATGCCAGAAAACCCGTTCTGAAATACCGGAATTTCGAAAAATTTAGGGACAATGGAAGCACTACATCAGATCTCAACTTACCAGTTACTAAATGAGGATGATTCTGGACTGACTTCAGTCTACTTTGCCCCCCAAGAGGCGTAGATATGGCCAAAGGGGTTGGAACTCCACCTATCGCCCTTAATCGTTCCTTAATGCTAGGACTAGAAACCGCACTATTTAACAAGGTCGTGCCAGTACTATCACTATTAGTGTCTGTGGCATACATATCTGGCGTATGACTGCGACTTCGACCGCCATCTAACCTGAAAAAATTATATCTTGTAATGAAAAACAAGTAGAAATTCATGATATGATTTAACTAATAACAATTAGCTTTTTAGAATAATGTTTTTACACTAAAAAAAATTTCAGTTCCAATCTTTGACTCGATATTCAGTTGTTTTCAGTTGAAATGTTTGACTCGAAGTGTATGCGGACAAGAAACATTAGCCCTATTCATCCAAGAAAGAGTACACAAAACTGATAAAAGAAGAAAAAACAACTATCACCATCTTGTGTTACCCAGCTACAAAACCACCGAAATTACAAAATCTATACAAAATATAAGCTATAAATTATTTTATTTATCAGTTTTTTCTTACTTCCTTTACCTTTTTTTACTTGCTTTTTAATGGAGACTAGCAAGGACCTTGGAAGCCTAGCAGGTAGCATCCATGAACTGCCAACAGAGGCAAGTGAAACTACCTTAACGCTAGCACAATTCCAGTCCGCAACAGAGCGTTTGAAGAATAATAGAGCTGCAGGATTATGGGGAATATCAGCAGTGCTTCTCAAGAACACAGGGCCAGCAATGCTGCTCTGGCTCCAGATGCTATTCTCTCTAGTATGGCACACTGATAGGGTCCCGAAGGACTGGTGTGTGAACATCATTCTACCTCAGCGGAGAAGGAATGGAAGCAAGAGCATATGCTCAAGCTACAGAGGGATTACTCTTCTCTCAGTGCCCGGCAACCTCTTTGTAATGACTCTTCTTGACCGCTGCAGGGACTTTCCGCGAAGAAATAGATGAATCTAACAGACCGGGTTTATGCTCAAGAGGTCTACTGTTGAACAGATTTTTAAAGTGCGGCAGTTGGTGGAAATTACAAAAGGATTCCCTAGAAAAGGTTATATAGCATTTGTGGACCTTAAGGCTGCCATCGCATCGGTCAACCTTAAATCTCTATGGCTTATAGTCCACTCCATCCGATTCCCAGCCAAATATTGTCTACTCCTTGAAATACTAGACAAGGAAACCCGAGAGTTGCATCCAAGCGAATGGGAAACGGAGTAAGTCATTTACCATGAGAAGGACGTGCGACAAGGGTGTGTTGTCCTAGAATTGTTTAATTGTGTCATAAAACTGTCATGACTCGAACAACCGATCGATTACCCTTTGACCTCCAATTTCGAGATTGAGTCTTCACCGACGTTGACTTCGCAGACGACCTTGTGCTCGTTACTAACTCTCGGAATGACCTCGGAATCAACTCGCTCGGAATGTCCTGCAGGAAGAAGCTGCAGAAGTGGTTCTTAAAGTAAATGCTAAAAAACAAAAATAATGGTAGGCGAGTCGCCATCTTCAGTAAGGCCCTCGAAATTCATTACAGTTTGTGGAACCCTTGTTGAAGTTGTTACTACCTTCATCTATCTTGGTTCCGTGGTTTCGAATGATGGCTCTGTGGACGCAGAACTGGGTAGCCAAATCGCAAAAGCTTCTTTTTCGTCGGAAGACTCAATGCCATCTGGAGATCACCCACGATTTCTAATCACACGAAGATGCGCACATATAACTCATCACTGAGCTCAGCCCTGCTCTAAGCAGCTGAGACACGATCCCTCAAATCCACCATCTTAAGTACGATGGACGCCAGCCAGACGAAACAACTCTGTCGAATCAGGTGCTCCGATGGGATGATTTTGTGTGTAATGAAAGGCTCCCTGTCCTTACTCACCAAGTTCCATTTTCAATACAAATTGCCAAGCGAAGTCTCAGACAGTTTGGGCATCTCCTTTGGATGCCACCAACAGCCCCTGCTAGAATTATATACGACTTTAACCCCATATCCTAAGGCTGATTAAGCCCAAGGGGTAGACCTCGGACCAGATGGAAGGACAGGCTTCAGAACTTCCTCAATATGGCTGACATTGGTGCTGTCAAGGTCCCCCTCATAGCAGCAGATCAGTCCGCCTGGAGGAGCAAAATTCCTATGCTCCCTATACCACATACCATGCGGGAGGAGCCTTAAGTCAAGCAAGTCAACACTTGTCTCTCTTTGCCTATATTTAATCAACAATTAAAATAAAATTGAATTTAATAAATATTACTAAACTCGGTGTTTTAGCGAATCTTAATAGTTTATGTGGCTTTATGAAATAAGGAATCGAAATGAAATTTATGTAATAATTAAGCATGTAATTATTTATTGTTTTTGACCATATATACAGATTCGATTTATAGATATGTTTACTAGAAGTGTATAGACTGAATATAGAATAAAAGTAAAAAAAAAGCTGCTAAATAATAATATACAACAAAAGTATTATTATTAGACTCTATTATGGTATACAAATTATACCTAATATTTCTGTCGATTTAAGATGAAATCAAAGATGAATACACTTTTAGCACCTTAAATTTATTTCTCTAATGAAGAAAAATAAATTCTTTAATAAGTTCTTCAGTGAAGTTTCAGAAATTTGATAAATTTCTTTTTATTAAATACCATATTAATTATCTAAATTTAACAACTAAAAAAAAATTACTTTTAACAAATATATTGTGACAAGTTTTTAACTTTAATCAATTTTTCTGTAATAACGAAAAGGTGGGATATCTTACTTCTCTATTGAATTGAAATTTAACGTTTTTTTTCTTTCTGAAAGATAAATTTCGGAACTAAAAATTAATGTTGAGTAGAAGCGAATAACAGTTACTCCTCCTGGCACTAAAAAAAGAACCAATAGGGAGATAGTCTATTAAGAGCAAGCAGAGAAAATATGTCAAATCTCTGGGAATACATGTTTAAAAAGAAAAACGAATATAAAAAGCGCGTCGGCTTAAGTGACTCCAGGGGCAAAGGACATCAAATCACTTGGTCCATCATTATCAAGGACACTTGGAATCTATGGCATTGGATTCTTCATTGCCCGAAAAGGATCTAGGGACATAAATGTAAACCTGTTTTGAGGTTGCCATGCTCCTCACTTATTTTTTTTTATTTCACATCTAAGATTTCAGCTCCTTCTAAGATTTCACATCCAATCAAAATTTTGAGATAGCCATTTTGTTCAGCGTAGTTGATTTCCAGATAGAAAATATATTTTTGAGGAGGACACTCCTCCACAACCCTCAGGGCAAGGGTTTTAAGTTATGCCCTAGGGGCATATAAGGTTTTTATAGAAGGCGTTGTCGTAGAAACTTCAAAACAGGCTCATTCGATTGGACCCCAGAAGTGCACTGGGGTCCCATGGGCTCGGAAACTTGACGATGCAAATTTAAACCCAATCAGAATAATGTTTACCAATTTAGGATCCCTATTTCGGAACCACATGCCCCAAAATGAAACTATTTCTGAAAATTGTTCCCTTCGGCTGCTTTGAGCAAACAATACCGGGTACTTGTATAATATACGCCCTACCTAAAGTTCTTGTAATATGTTTCTCTGAAACTCAATCCTAATGAAATATACCAAAGCAAGATAAAAAATATAATACTTTAGAAACAAATTTGGGCTATATATTTGCACAGTAGGAGGCGGGGGTAAAGTTTAGTGGGTCTGCATGCCTAACGTGTTAGGTATAATTATTCTGCATATTATATAGTAAGAATTGTTTTTTAACTCCAGACTGCCCAAATGCTTTACCCCCACCTCCCTAATGTGCAAATATCTAGCCCATATTATATATTTTCCATATTTTCTTTCACTTCTCTTTCTCGTCTCACGCTAAGCTGAAAGAAACTAACGAAAAAAAACCGTTTCTATATTGCGTTAATGAATGAACAATTTGAGCGGTAGGGTATTTATCATACAAGTTCCCAATACCGTTATAAAAGCTTATTATCTGATTCATTTGCCCCAAAACAGACAAGAAGTACATACAGTAATGTAAAGGGGATCGGAATTTGTCCTTTTTTTGCTGGATACTTCATCCAGGGGGGGGCTAGGGGGAAGGGAAAAGTGTCCCACCTCCCATAGCTCCTCTTCTGATGATGTAAGAAGCATCTTCATTTTTGCCAAGCCATAGTGTCTTTAGCCTTGGTTCTTAGTTTGTTTTTTTTTTTGTTTTGTTTTTTTTTTTTTTTTTTTTTTTTTTTTTTTAAAAACACAGAAACTACTTTAATTAACACTTTAGAAGAAACATACCTAGCTTTTGGATGAGGGGATCCTTTAGTGCTTTGTGGTCTCAGGTTATGACCCCTCTCAAAATTAGGTAACATAGCAACAGTAGAGAAGGTGGGCGATTCATGCATGAAGAAATCCACATCTTGTCTAGCAGCTGGAGGTGGCGACGCTTCGCAATCCTAAAATATAATTATATTATTATTTTTATCTACTATCCATATTTGACAGTGTCGGTAGGGCTACAGAGAATCCATTTATTTGTGTATTGATGATGAAAAGGGATAAAAGCAAGTATCAAAGGTGGTTGACTCAAATAATAGAGCATAAGACTCCGAAAGTCGAAGCTAAGGGTTCAAATCGAACATTGAGCATTTTTTTTTACATTTTCATTCTTATGAGAAAAAATCGATACTAAACTATTTTACTAACATTAATTAATAAAAAAAATCAATTCAAAGTGAAGAGGATTTTTCTTTTTTGTAAACGAGCATTTTGACAGCTATAGTTTTGGTGACTGTACCTTGCCCTTTCTCACAACTGGGATATCGAGCTGGAATTTAGGAATTTCTTTAGAGGGGAGGGGGGGGCAAGGTGACTTCAAATTCTATAACTAGGAGGGGGGCAAAGCAATTTTTATGCAATCCTCAAGTTTCTTTTCTTTTTAATTTTGCCGTATGAAACGACAGATGTGGCTTTTGATTTACCATTTTTATAAGCGTTAATAATTAATATTTATAAAAAAAAATGTTTGTTAAACAAAACATATAGTAAAATTAGCCACTGTCGTGACTGCAATTTGAAGAAAAAGCAAACAAAACCTACACATATAAAATAAAGAAAAATATAATAAATAACAAAAATAAGTGATTATTAGTAATACAATGTTGGTTAATTATTGGTACCATTATTCCCACCATGATGATAATGCCATTTAAAGCGTTGCGATCCATAAGGTCCGCCAAAATAAAATCAATTAAAGATAAATTTATTGACAGTATCCATTAAAGCATTTTACTTCTCATCTGAAGTTGTAGCAAAGATTTTTTTGTTCATTGGAAAGGCAAGAACTGAAATCATTATCATTCTACATGAATTTAAAATTAATCAGAATATTAAAATACACAATTATGCATGATTCTGACAGAGGTATTTCTGTAACATCAGAAATACCTCTGTAACATCAAGGCAATTTCATCAAGTGAAGGTAATTTCATCAAGTGAAATTACCTTGATGTAGCATCAAGGTAATTCCGTAACATCAATATCAGAGGTATTTCTGTAACATCAGAAATACCTCTGTAACATCAAGGCAATTTCATCAAGTGAAGGTAATTTCATCAAGTGAAATTACCTTGATGTAACATCAAGGTAATTCTGTAACATCAATATCAGAGGTATTTCTGTAACATCAGAAATACCTCTGTAACATCAAGGCAATTTCATCAAGTGAAGGTAATTTCATCAAGTGAAATTACCTACATGTAACATCAAGGTAATTCCGTAATATCAATATCAGAGGTATTAGAGGCGTCAAATCTTAATACTACTAAAAAAATCAACTTTTTACTCTAACTGAGCCGAAGTTTTAACAGTAGAAAAAATTCACAAAAGAAAAACCAAGCATAAAATAAAAGTTCAAAAAATTTATGGAAAGGGGAAGGCGAGGGTGCTTAGGTAACACTTAAAAATCTAAGTGACGTCAATTACTCCGTTGAAATTTTCCAAGAGTATTGGGGAAGGAAGCCAGGGAGACCAGGACTTTTGATTGCGGAGAAGGACTGGGCAGACTGAAACCTTTTTTTAAAATTTCTTTTAAATTTTTAAAAATTTTTTTGATTAAACTGAAATTCTAATAATAAAAGAAAGTATTAAAAAAACAAAACAGAAAAACAAATTGATTAGCATTCTTACGTCAGGGGAAATAGGGTGTTTAGTTCCATACTTAAACATCTAAAAGCAGATGGTGTTATTGATTGAAATTTTCAAGCAGTGTTGGAGAAGGGGAACTGGTGGAGCTGGAGCTGGAATAAACGGTGGCTGGAGTAGTAAGGTTAAAATTTTCGAAAGGTATTGGGGGGAAAGGGACCATGGAGACCAAAGCTTATGATTTGAGGGGGGGCTAAGCAGATTCTCACTGAATTGAAGTCTTACTATTAAAAAAAAAAACAATAATAAAATCAAAAATAAATAAAATTATAAAAGTATTCTTGGAAGGGAGGAGGCAGGGTGCTTAGTGTAACACTTAAACATTTATGAGCGGTAAGAGTTATTGGATGTAAATTTTCTATCAGTTTCGAGGTAACACTTAAAAAGTGTTACGAGGTGCTTAGGTAACACTTAAAAATCTAAGTGACGTCAATTACTCGGTTGAAACTTTCCAAGAGTATTGGGGAAAGAAGCCAGGGAGACCAAGACTTTTGACTGTGGAGAAGGACCAAGCAGACTGAAACCTATTTTTAATTTTTTTTTTTTTTTTTATTTTTTAAATCTTGTAAAATTTTTTTAATTAAACTGAAATTCTAATAATAAAAGAACGTATAAAAAAGCAAAAAAAGAAAACAAATTGATTAACATTCTTACGTGAGGGAAATGGGGATGTTTAGTTCAATACTTAAACATATAAAAGCGGATGGTATTATTGATTAAAATTTTCAAGCAGTGTTGGAGAAGGGGAACTGGTGGAGTTGGAGCTGGAGAAAACGGTGGCTAGAGTAGTAAGGTTGAAATTTTCAAATGGTATTGGGGAAAGAGGATCATGGAGACCAAAACTTATGATTTGAGGGGGGGGGGGTAAGCAGATTCTCATTGAATTGAAGTCTTACTAGTAAAAAGCCCAATAAGAAAAAACCGAAGATAAATAAAATTACAAAAGTTTTCTTGGAAGGGGGGAGGCAGGGGTGCTTAGTGTAACGCTTAAACATCTAAAAGTGGTCAGAGTTATAGGATGCAAATTTTCTATCAGTTTCGAAGGAGGGGGGCCAAGGAAACAAAGCCTTATGATTTGAGGGGGGTGCTCAGCAGGCTAAAGATTTTTTTTGCTCTGATTGAACGAAAATTTTGACAGCAAAAAGAACCCACATATGAAAAATCAAAAATAAAATATTACGTGTGATTGTGAGCCAGCTAACTCCGTAACATCGATATCAGAAATATCAGAGGCATTCACTAACCCACCAGGCCGACTAGGCGACTTAACAGGACTGGGTGCCATCTACAAAAAAAGTGCATTAATCAACTGAGGATTTATTATATATTTTTTTTAAAGATCTAAAGTGTCTTCTCGCCGTTCTATTGATAAACGTTGCAACAGTTGTACCAACAGACGTATTTCTGCGATTAACAGAAAAATGTCAATGAATTTTGACTGTGATCAGGGCCGTACCAAGGAATTTCTTCGGGCGAGTGGAGAAGAAAAGAATAAAACGCAATAAAAATTTAAATTTTGTGTTGGACAAAATTTTGTGGACGGAGGGAAGGGGGTGAAATTGCGCACCCACCCCTGGATACGGCCCTGAATTTGTGATTAAAAAATTTTGTAACAGAGCAATACATCCTGCAAATTCTTTAATTCAAGAATAACAGAGGATAATTTTAGTGTTTTATAGTTTCCCAGAATAACTTTTATGTTTTTTTTAAGCCATAGACTATATTTCAAATATTTATGTTCCAGGGATCTAATTTCCAACTTTACAGCTAAATATTCTCAAGGATTGTGGAACTAAACGTCTGCTTAGTTAGCATTCATTTTGCCAGGTATCTAGAAACAATCGCTGCTACTGATTCTTAGCTACATAGTAGAAGCACAGTTAAGCGCACTAAGAGCCCTTTTTTTAACTTTGAATGGCTAGTGCAAGGACACATCCAGGTTATTTGATGGGAGGGACTGTATATGAAAAGGCGTTCCAGGAAATATAGGCCTAAGTGACATTAAATTAAGGAAGAAAATTTTCAGTAGTAAGTTGGGACCAGTGTTCAGTTATGGTTGCAA
This sequence comes from Artemia sinica, assembly GCA_027921565.1. Lineage (NCBI taxonomy): Eukaryota > Metazoa > Arthropoda > Branchiopoda > Anostraca > Artemiidae > Artemia > Artemia sinica. Next base: position 7,708,919 of record CM051259.1, on the reverse strand, counting down.
AATATGGGATTCCAAAAGGGGAATAAGTTAGAGAGGATTCAGTTAAGTTTTTTTTTTGGAAATTGTTATATTTAAGAGATTGGTTCAATAGGTTACTTTTAAGGGCGATTTGGGGCTGATTAGTGTAAAAGTGAACAGAATAGTTAGCACGGTTAAGTTGTAGGAAAAACTAGCACCTACAAGAAGATAGGCTATTAAAGGCAGCATACCAAGAGTGCTTGACTGATAGGAGAAAAACTACTTGGGCTAGTTCAATAGGTTACTTTTAAGGGCGATTTGGGGCTGATTAGTGTAAAAGTGAACAGAATAGTTAGCACGGTTAAGTTGTAGGAAAAACTAGCACCTACAAGAAGATAGGCTATTAAAGGCAGCATACCAAGAGTGCTTGACTGATAGGAGAAAAACTACTTGGGCTAGCCAAGTAAGATCTATTCTAGAAAGCTGTAGAGAAGCTACGCTATGGAATTACAGGAGAAGATTAGGGCTAGAAAGAGGGGTGTTATCCAAACAAGTAAGGATTATTCCAGAGAACCCGAAAACCCAGAAATATCACTGTAAAATAACAAAGTCTCTCTCTCTGTGCTAAGATTGAGGAAGCATTGGGGGAGGAACTTTATTTTCGGACAAGGCTTAAAAAGGAGGAACTAAAGTAAATAATATTGGCAAGGGGCAATTTCTCACCGCTTGGTGATAAGAGAAAGTATTTAGGAAGGGTGACGTCGAAGATAGGTCCTTATTATTGCGAAATTTGTGGAGATGGGGAGGATTATTTATTTCATTTTTGGGTTTTTGTAAGGAATTAAATGAATTGAAGGACAAAATTTTTCTAGGCTGGTATAAAAGAGAAAGAGGTAGATTTTATATTCTGTAATAGTTTTATGGAGATTGAGAAGTTGGAAAAGCTGATGGGTAAAGGCAAGGCCGCATCCAGGGAGGGGGTCAGGGGTTCTGACCCCCCCCCCCCCCAATTTTTGTCCGAAGTGTAAAAACGTGACAAAATGCACACTAACATATTTTTGTTGCATTTTTTAGGTTTTTAACCCACCCCCCCCCTTCCAAACAAAACTCCTGAATACGGCCTTGGACACGGGTGTGGAACATAGGGACCATTTTCTGTATCTTATTTAGATATTAATTTGAATTTAAAGGAATTTAATTTTTTTTTTTTTGTATTGACCCTTGACCCATAAAGATTGAAGCTTCAAAAATACCATAACATATCATACAGTTTGATACGGCTACCGTGGCCCTTAAACCTGCTTCAGTTCGTTTAATTGTAA
>CM051259.1:7685139-7702639 GCA_027921565.1 Artemia sinica | reverse complement strand
TATGTGACGGAAATATCTAATATTTTTGTGAATTTCTATCACTGTTATCATCATCACTGTCTGTTAGAAGGATTTTATCCCTATTTGAACTTTTAAAAGATACAAAAACAAAAAAAATAATATTCAGAATGAATAATAAATAGTTGTCTTAAAAAAACAAGCATGTTTCCTCACAATCATAAATAAAATATGACTAATGAATAAGATACAAAAACAACTTACAATATAATAACAAACAAAATAGATAAAAAAAAGCGAATAGTAAATAGTTATTATTTAATAATTTAATAACATTCATTTAATAATATTGTTTTTAATAATTATTAAAAGCAATTTAATAAGTATTCAATACAATTATTATATATATAAATATTATATATATATATATAATATATATATATATATATATATAATATATATATATATATATATATATATATATATATATATATATATATATATATATATATATATATATATATATATATATAATATAATATAATAATTATTTAACGATGATTATTTAATAATATTGTATTTAATAATTATTAAAAACAAATAAAGGATCTTGTTTATGTGTTCGTCAAATACTCTTTTTTAGGTTTGCATTCAATGGATCACGTAATAGGGGCGGATCCAGATTGTGGCTTCAAGCAAACGTCCACCCCCCCCCTCTCCTCAGTTTTACATCCCAAAAACCCTGATAAAAAAAAAAAATCGGGAAATAACGCGTAAGAACAAAAATATGCTCGATTAAGAAAATCTTCACTTTGTTGTTACTGTTAGTGTCACTATTATACATACAAGTTTTATTTGATATTATTTAGTTTTTTACTTTTAATTTTACTTTATTTTATTTGAAACGTCGGTAGCTCCTTTCAAATCACTTCTGAGAACAACAACGTCACGTTATGCACAAAGTACCCGAATACTCGACCATTTTTCAATTTAAAAATCTTGAGTCAGTAGATTTCTCTGCCGAATTTTATCGTTTATGGAATTTATACCGTTTTGTCTCACAGCGAGGGATAGAGTTGAAATTATCAGGACTTTTTTTCGAGGCAGGGAGACTTCGAATTGTGTACTGCGGAGAATGGGGCAGAATAACTATTTTATAGTCCTCAGAGAAGGATGTATGCTAGCGCCTCGTCTTCTTTTTATGCATGTAAAGTAAAGGCACCAGCAATAAAAATGTGTGGAAAGTCGAGAAATGCAACATTTTTTAAAATTGTTTAAGCTCATCCAAATCCAGTTTAAAGATAACCTATTGTAGACAACCGTGGAGGGGACCCAACACGGGTGAGACTACTACTATTAGGTTCATTGCTTCAACTCTGGCAGGGAATAAAAAATTTCCTCTAAAGGAGGGTAAACTATAGGCTTCTTATAGGACAGGCTTTTGGTTTCATAGGTGAGTTTTATTCATGTATGAAAAACAATTTAACCAAAAAAAAAAAACATTTATCAATTATCTGGCCGAGCCAACGCAGTTTTCTCTGTTTGACAATCATGACGGTGGGTTCGATGTTACAGCAGCGGTGGAACACTTCAACGTTTGAGATTCTGTCAGAGTATCGAAACATCAAGATTTTTCGTAAATAGCGGTGGTCAAGGATATCTAAATCATGGAGATGAAGCGCCTTCAGCAGCATAGTCCTCAACTGCATTGAAGAGAACAGATCTAACAGTCACTGAATCGACACAAATTTTTGTCTTCGCACTGATATCCCGTCAATTCCAAAATTATAGGTTCTTTTGCACCAGGATTGCCCTTCCCCCCCCCCCTCTTCTTGATAAATTTCTTAAGAAGCCTGTGTGTTAGATTACATAAAGATTGCAATGTCTGGTTTGATTTCAGGTCTCAGGAGGTTAAAAATTAAATTGTGATGTCTATTTTGTTTTCTAAAGCGATCATGTTTACACTAAGCTGTTTTTATCTTGCACTACTTTATCCAATGGGTGAAAATAAATCATTTCTACAATCAAGGTTCAAAGATTAGAGAGGTGAATCAAAACTATTTTTATAGATAAAAGTTTCTTTCTATTTGTATTTCTTTCCCTATCCACGACTTAAAAAGTACATATCCGCCCACACAAGACAATTACTGAGATGTAACAAAATGATACTGATATATTAAGTAACATTACTAATTGATTTTTTCCAAGTGACATGAGATAGCAAATATTTTCTGGAGAGAAACGATAATTTATTCTGGACGGAAATTCAGTGTTACAACATGAGAAATTGTTCATGAGCCTACATAGTCTATCAGATTTTTTTTTATGTTCATGCGGTATGTTTTATGCTTTCATAACATATTTTCATAACATGCTTAACATATTTCATAACATATTTTCAGATTTACTACGAAGAGGGCTACGACGCCTCCTCCCCCCAACACCATTAGTTTCGGTCTAATCGTCCCATTTAACACCACCTGTCATATCATTTTTTTTTTCATCACATGCTCTGACAGAATTAACTGCATAGTGGCTACGACTCCTCTTGCACTTGGCCATCCTCCAAATTTGTGCAATTTAAACCCCCCTTACCTCTGGCGGAACGAGAAAGGAGGTCAAACTAAACCCGGACATACAACAATGAAGAAAGACGAGTCTTTGGGGGAATTCCGAAGCACGGGCGCAAAGTATAGTTGTACATCACCCACCTCCAAACAGTAGACCGAGGACAGAGGCAAAATGTGGTCCAGTGCAATCTTAGTGCCAAATATAGCGGAAGAGTCGGTGGCTCATATCCAGTACAAGCATAATCTTCTAATGTAACATCGCTTGTCATGTCTTTTTTGGAGCACTTGCTCTGGTACGCTTCGTTAGAAAGAGGGGCTACTATCCTAATCCAGCAATTTAATGTCACTTGCAGTATCAGAGGATGTGAAAATAAAATCTCACTTGTGTATGTATTATATCACTTGTATATTATACGCCACTCACTCAAGTTTACGCTGTGTAAAACTCGAGTACAAACCGGTTTTCTTCGTTAGTTTCTTTCAGCTTAGCGTGAGACAAGACAAAGACAGGCGACAGAATAGATGGGAAATATATAATTTGGGCTATATATTTGCACATTAGGGGGGGGGGGATAAAGTATTTGGACAGTTTGAAAAAAAAAACAAATCTTACTTCATATTATGCAGAATAATTGTACCTAACACATTTTGCCTGCAGACGCGCTATAATTTACCCCCACCCCCACCCTAATGAGCAAATATATAGCCCAATTTTTTTTCTAAAGTAACGAAGAAGCTAACGAAGAAACCGGTTTGTTCTCGAGTTTTACACGGCGTAAACTTGAGTGAGTGGCGTATAATACACAAACAACTAGGACATATATGAACATAACATATATCTTAAAAATTGAGAGAGACAGGGAACTAAATTTTGAATAAAAATTACCTCCATATGCAGTTTTAAGAGTTTTTGGCAATAACGAGCGTCAAAATTTAAAAAAGAGGAACAAGGGGGAAAAATCAGCAAAATTAAGGAAGAAAATATGTGGCGCCAAATAGCTTATGGAGGCATACCTTTCCTGTGAAAGTGTCTTTAAGAATAAACAGAATGTTAAAGAATAAACAGAATGTTAGAGCTGTTGCGGATGAAAAAAGTATTAAACATGACTAATTAATTTGGCTTGTTAATTTTTTACGTTCGACATGACAGCCTTCGTACTTTAATTACAAGTCATTCTTTTCATTACATGCTCTTACAGAATGAACTGGAAATAGTGACTGCGACCCCTCCCCCATTCCCTCCTCCCTTTTTAATAATGTTTACCACGTGCCATTTTTCATCACACACTTATAGAATTAATTGCAAAAAGTGGCTACTACCCCTCATCCACTTGGTGACGTTAGTATTTACCCGTTCTCCCTATTTTACGTCGATGCTATCAATCTTTGATTTACCAGATGCTAAATAACCCACAATATTTTGTCATTTCTTTTCTTGTTTTCTGACAGCTTTTGCAAAAAAAAAAGAAAAAAGAAAAAAATATCTACCCTTGTTAATTCCCAACTTTGAATAGCATGATCCACTGGAGGCCTAAACAATTCCCTTCAAAGCGAGCCATTGCTTATCTTGATACACATCAACCAAAATTGATGTAAAAAAAAAAACATTCCGCTAAAATTTTGACAAATTTTAGGCGCAGCAATGGCCATTCATGAAGATGTAGGAGGAGAGGCAAGGATTTCTATTATTTTTAATAAAGATTGCCCCCCCCCCAATAGGGGAAAATTACCCCTTCTCCCAATCGAAACCCGCTTTTATACATAATTTTGACAAGTCAACCCTTTTTTGTTCAACAGGTGAGGGATCGAACTGAAAATTTCAGGGGAAGCTTCGTAGCGAAAAATAGGGAGGGGGGTGATTCCTAAAGTGGCAGGATGTTTATATCAAAACTACATGTCCATCCACATGGGCGATTCCAATAGTACTTCCAAAAAAAAAGGGCGTAATTTTTTTTATTTTATTAAAGAAACAAACAAAAGCACTTTCCAAAATCTAGGGGGGGCATTTGCTCCTCCCTCCAAATGCCACCCATTTTTATACGTAGTTGTCATAATTCAACCGTGTTTTGCTTTACAGCTGGGAGATGGAATTGAAAAATTCTGGGAAAGCTTTGCAGCAAAAGATGAAGGAGGAAGACTCCTAATTTTTTGATCGAGGATGGGAGCAGAATATTACTCCGATCCACACAAAAGAGTGCAAGCTATGGTTCAATTTTATATCCGTCTTCCGACCGGTTCTGCTACTAATAACTAAATTAATAGTAAGTCCCCCCTCTTTCCATCGGTACTTAATACAAACAGACAGGGTGATTATTTATCATACAAACTTATTGTTGATTATATGTTTGATTATATTATATTATATTGTATATTATATATGTATATTATATTGTAATATGTATATTATATTATTAACTTATGTTTGTAAAAGTTATTCAATAACCCATATAACAAGGGTTATTCTAACAGTACTCTCAACAGCAGCAGGGTAATTTTTTTATACATACATAACCTCGTGAGTGACTCCAAAATTACTTCCAAAAATATTTACCACAAACAATGACAGGGTAATTATTTCAAAAGTGCATAACCATACATATGGATTATTCCGACAGTATTTCCAGCAATTGTAGGGTGATTAATTCATAAATACAAGTCCATTTGAGTGATTCTAATAACAATCCTAACAACGCTTACAACAGCACTTTCAACAGTAACAGGGTGATTATTTTAAAATTATACGTCCGTCCATATCAACGATTCCAATAGTACATTCGACTTAACTATTTCCAACAATACTTTACACAAATTGCATCAGAGTAATTACTATAAAACTATATATCCATCGAGGTGGGCGATTCCAACAGTACTTCCAACTTAAGGACTTCCAACGGTGACTATTTAAAAGTACAAGTCCATTTACGTGAGCAATTCCAGCAGCACTTCCAACAATACTTAACACAAATAAGAGCAGGGAAATTATTCCAAAATTGTATATCTATCCACAGGGGTGATTCCAACAGTACTTCCAATTGTAAGTACTTCCAACAGTGACAGGGTGATTTTTCAAAAATTACATGTACATCCACATAGGTGATTCCAATAACACTTCCAACAATACTTAACACAAATAACAGCAGCGTAATTACTTTGAAAGTAAATGTCTATCCACGTGGGTGATTCCAACAGTAATTCCAACGGTGACAGGGTGATTATTTTAAAAGTACAAGTCCATCCACATGGGCGATTCCAAAAGCACTTCCAACAACACTTAACACAAAGAAGAGCACGGAAATTATTCTAAAATTGCATATTTATCCACATGGTGATTCCAACAGCACTTCCAATTGTAAGTACTTCCAACAGTATCGGGGTAGTAATTTTAAATGCAAGCCCATCCCCACGGGTGATTCCAACATTACTTATCAGAAACAATGGCAGGGTATTCATTTTCAAAGTATATATTCATCCACATGGGTGGTTGTAACAGTATTTCTTACAGTGATAAGGTGTTTTTTTATTACATGTCCATCTTACAAGGGTGATTCCAACACCACCACTGACAATATATCACACAGATAATGGTGGGGTAGTTATTTCAAAAGTATCCATCCATCCAAATGAGTGATTTCAATAGTGATTCCAACAGTAGTAGGGTTCTTATTTTAAAATAACATATCCATCCAAATGAGAGATTCCAATAGTAATTCCAAAAGCAGTAGAGTTCTTATTTTAAAATAACATATCCATCCAAATGAGTGATTTCAACAGGGATTCAACAATTGTAGGGTTCTTATTTTAAAATAACATATGCAACCAAATGACTGATTCCAATAGTAATTCCAACAGTAGTAGGGTTCTTATTTTAAAATAACATACCCATCCAAATGAGTGATTCCAATAGTAATTCCAACAGTAGGGTTCTTATTTTAAAATAACATATCCATCCAAATGAGTGATTTCAATAGTGATTCCGACATTAGTAGGGTTCTTATTTTATAATAACATATCCAACCAAATGAGTGATTCCAATAGTAGTTCCAACAGTAGTAGGGTTCTTATTTTAAAATAACACATCCATCCAAATGAGTGATTCCAACATTACTTCCAACTTAAGCACTTCCAACAGTAGTAGGGTAGTAATTTTAGAAGTTAAAGTATTCATTGACATGAAATAACTACTGACAAGCCATATTTTTACGCTATCATGTTGCTAAAATGGAAACAATACAGCTCGTTTATATTTTAAAAATAACAGAAGGTAAAAACATTTGCTGACAAAAGGAAAATTTAATAAAAACGACGATTTAAAGTTGTGGCTTGAGGACCGCCTCTTAGCATTTATAGTTTAACCGTTTCTAGTACCTTTATAATATTTTATCTGTTGTCGTTTTCATACAGCTATCAGTGGATTTGTTTTTACGGAGATAATTAAACCCCTGAATGGCTAATAAAAGAACCACAAAACATAACTGCTCATAATACAAAATTTTGAACCCGTTATGAAGCAGTGAAGGTCCGGTTTTTTTTTTCCTTTTCCAAATACGAATCACTAATCCTTTCTTGTCGTTTTGTTGGGTTGTACAATCGTACAATGTGATAAAAACTTACAATATAGTATTTTCGTTCAGATGATTGGACCATTGTCATTCAAACCAACAATCTTTTGTCATTTTCATCATGCTTCCACGGAGAAAATTCACCCCTTGAACGGCTCATAATAAAACCAAGAAGCACAGGTGATTTATTGAAAGCACAAATGACACTGGCTTTTAGAAGGCTTGGGGGGCAATAGCCCTACTCATGTCTGTGGCAATTTTTATTCGTGTAATATTTGAATTGATTATTCACTTTCTGTTCGTTCTCAGATTTATTTATTCATTAATACTGGTATCTTCCATGAATTTCTGCTAGCAAGATAGAGAATTCTGAGCTTTTTTATTAAGCAAAAAATCTCGGAACAATACCAGTATACAAGGGGAGGGGATTTCCCTGAGGGGGACCAGGAAAAATGGCTAAGAGAAGCATTCTTACCGTACTTTATACCACCAGCCTCTAAGGGTAATGTGCACTTATACTCTAAACCTCCAAACCACATTACTTCTAACAGGAGGAAGAGAGTGAGGAAAGTCAAAGCCCCCCTAAGGTTTGTCAAAGAGAGCCCCCTGAAAAGGTTGAAAGAGGAAAAATAACCCCAGGAAAAACACTTCGACTATCTCCTTCGTTGGTCTGGCTTATGCAAACTATTTTAAGAGCTAAAAAGGATATTTGAAAATGGAGCGAGCCAAGCAATCTTGTGGGCTCATTATGGGGGGGGGGTGTAACTGAAAATGCTATAAAATATCTATCGACTATTTTCTTGAAGTATACCTATCCGAGGACCACAAATCAAACTTTGTTAAGGAAAGCAAAAGCACTTTGGAACCATAATTAAAGAGAAATAGGATACGATCACATATCTCTAGTAAGAAAAACAGTACCATGGAGACACTCTACAACGTTGCCAAGTTACAAACACTATTTGCTAGGGGACAAATAACTTCCGAACAAGGGGAAATTAATAAACCAAGAAAAATGCTCAGAATCAGCTTTTTAATATGAAATTTGTGAATAGACAGGAGGCGATGCAAAAAAAGAGAATTGAGAAGCTGGTGAGTCGAACAAAAATAAAAATAAAAATTCTAAATTAGAAAGCATCGAGCAGTGATTTTGGTGGTCGCCCTTACCCAAAAGCTATAACTATAGCTATAACTAAGGATTCTAATTAGTCTGAGGATGTGTGTTCGAAATAAAACTTTTTCTTGAATTGTTTTTTTGCAGAAATAGTTTATCATCTGATATTTTTGTTCATAAATAAGCTACCAAGTTTTCATAGCTTCTCCCTATTTTTTTAGATTATGCAAAAACTAATCTTTAAATTCCATGAATATTTTCAGAATTAATCTTTAATAATGATAATCCCGAAATGACCTTCGTCCAAATTTTCTTTAATCTAACACCTTCCTTTAAAATACTAAGGATGTTAAAATAAAAACATTTGAATCTTGGGCTATTCATATCTAAAAACGGTAATTTTTCGTTTCTTTTCATTTTTCGCTTTTTCTTTGGCTATTTGAAATTATGATTTTTAGCGTAGGTCAGTTACCACGTTGAATCATGAAAAATGAATAATCAATGCTAATTAGTTAAATTTGACAAAGATTTATGTCATCAAAAACTTTCAGTTGTTGCTTCTCAAAAATAACAACACCTTCAAAGGAAAACTACACCTTCCTAAGCTATTTGGTGCCACATATTTTTAGCTTATTTTTAGCTTATTTTTCACCGATCTTTCCTTTTTTATCACTGACACCCACAACTACCAAAATACGTAATTACAAATCGGGGTCTTGTCCAATAAAAATTGAACTCCTAATTTTCCTAATTTTTTAAAAGATCTTTGTTGGTTGTGCCTCCATAATGATCATAAGAAAGTCATGCGTGTATGCAGAGACGTACGCATTATGATCAGGGGAAGGTGCTTCGGGACTCCCAAAAAATCCTAATTTTTTTCACATTTCTAGGTACTTCTTATTGAAATTACAAAATCATTGTCTATTACCCCCCCCCCCCTAAAAAGATTCCTATGTACATGCCTGTGTAGAGGTATAGGGACGGTAGATAGACGTATTGGGACGGTCACTGATTTGAACAATATCCGCTCCCCCTGCTTTCAGAAAAACTGAAACATATTGATTTTAAATACAGTTTTTCGAATTTTCGTAATCCCAAAAAACAGCCTCAGATGGTTGAGGATATTAAGGAATAAATCATTCACCTTAGCAGTTGGTTAGGTCATATCGACAAAATCGATATATAAGCGATATTCGAGTTTTGTGTAGTTATTATCGTACATGTATTTTTTTCATTTTATTTCTTCCATATTTTAGTGTTTTTGGTATATCCATATTATTCCACATTATTGTGTTTTGTTGTTTTTGGTTCCTCTCTATTAGCCTATATACCTCTCTATTAGCCTATATACTACCCCCACTCAGTCTCCTTAATATTTTTCAGAAATCCTCCCCTGTCTGAAATTAGAATCCCTGATGGTTGAAAGTGTTAGGCATTAAGTAAAAGTTTCAAAAAAAACCAACTAAACATGTTTTGCTGCTAAATTCAGATGGAAGTTTCAGACTGGTAATGTTCCATTAATCGGGCATAGCAATAAATATAAACAAACAAGGTTGTACTACAACACTCGATGGCGCAGTGGTTAAATCACTTGCCTGTGGTCATGGTAACTTACGTTCGGATCTCAGGAAAGACAATTTTTTTTCTTAGAGAAGACTAAAATATCAAAATTGATAAACACAATTTTTTAAGTTTATCTATGTTTTATGTTTTTTATATATATGTATGTAAAACCCAATAATGTGCAGTTGCCCCCCAATAATGAGGAGAAAAAAATATTATACATCCCATGCCCTTTTACTATCTAGATATGGACCCTTCTTGTCCCCTCCCCCCCCCAATAAAAATGCTGGAGATTCACCCCTGGCTCTGATCAGTGGTCTAAGGACTTCAATGAAAATATCATCAAAGTTCTCTCTTCAATGCTCTATTTGGTAGACAAATTTAACTATTAGCAAAATGTTCTAAGAAATTAGAAGCAAGCTAGCTAAATTTCTTATTTAAATTGATTGTAAAACCAGTTTTGTGAAATAAATACATTCTTTATGATAAAGAACAAAACGACATTCTGAGCGGAAAGAAGTGAAATCTTAGCAAGTTGATGAGTCAAAGAACGGGGCTATTATCACAGAGGTCTCTCCCAATATCCGTGTTCTGTATGATTAAAGGCTTATGAGATGATGGAAGAATAGCAACAGCCTAGTAACTAATAGCTCTACCGACTAGGGATTCTGTTTCGTTTAAATTAGTGAGGTTTTGTCCAAACAGAGAGAGTAATTACTTTGCTACGCATCCTTTTGCGTTTCATTTATTGATTCACATTCTGTTAGTTTTAAGTTTGAAGCCTTATATCACTATTTTTTACTCGTTTTATCTTTAACATGGCTCTCTAATTTTCTTGACAATATTTTCTCTTTTTATGAAATCTTTTTACTATAATTTTGGTACTTGTATGATATAGCCCCGACCTAATCAAGGAGGCACACTTGTGCCTCTATAAAGAGGCGACCCACCACAATGTTAAGCGATTTCAGGTCCTAGAGGTCGCAGAGAGACGGCGGTAATCGCATTTTGTAGCCCAAGCTCAAACTAAGAAACTTGCAATATTTCATCCTCCTCAGACTTTATCTTCATGGGGTAAACTGGGCCGGAAGTTTGGACCCTCCCACCACAGCCCCCCTTTAACGTTGTCCGATTGGGCTGAAATTTAGAGGTTAAGCTTTCCTAGGGCCTGGGAGCTTATCCTCGAAATTTCAGCTCAATCCGATCACTCCTTCCCTGTTTTCAAAAAACCAAATATAGCCACTTAAAATTCATCATCATTCTTTTTTTTCTTAGCCACGCCTACAGGCCACAGTTGGCAACGGATCCGGGTGAATGAGGACTCATTCGAAGCAGAATTCGACCTGTTAGGGCCTTTTGATATTTTCAGACCGAAAAAATTATCCCCCGAATTTACATTTACGAAAAACCTCGTTTTCCTATATTAGCCCATGTTAATTTTTCCCACCACAACCCCCCTTTAACGTTGTCTGATCGGGCTGAAATTTAGAGGATAAGCTTTCCTGGGGCCTGGGAGCTTATCCTCGAAATTTCAGCTCAATCTGATTACTCCTTCCCTGTTTTCCAAAAACCAAATATCAAGTTTTGCTTGCGTCAAAAAGATTCCGCTTACTAAAAAAACAATTTCAATTATGTCTCTTTAGTGCAGCGGTGAGACTCCTGGCTGTCAGGCGGAAAACCCGGGTTCGATTCACCGTTAGATAAAATTTTTTATATACTGAATTTAAATTTAAAAAAAAAAACTCAGTTTCTTTTTTAAATTATTTGAAAAAAATTACGTTTTCTAAAGAGTTAAAGAGGCTGAGTTACAAGGTCGACCCTTAAAACACCCTGTCGAGAAAGAAAAGAATAATACACAATCATCTAACTGTTAGTCAAGCAATAATAAGTAATAAACTGTACAAAAACGTGCAGAAATTATTTGAAAAAAAACTACGTTTTCTAAAGAGTTAAAGAGGCTGAGTTACAAGGTCGAACCTTAAAACGTACAGGGATTAGGAGGCACAGTTGGGGGGCTGCCGCCCCCCAAACCCCCCGCTTTCGCAGCCTGTAAATAAATATGGAAGGGGCTTTCCCCTCCTCAACGCCTCGCTCTTTACGCTAAAGTTTGACTCTGTCTCAAAACTTTATTTTTTAAAACAATAAAAAACTTTAGCGTAAAGAGCGAGGCGTTGAGGAGGGGAAAGCCCCTTCCATATTTATTTACAGGCTGCGAAAGCGGGGGGTTTGGGGGGCGGCAGCCCCCCAACTGTGCCTCCTAATCCCTGTACGTTTTAAGGTTCGACCTTGTAACTCAGCCTCTTTAACTCTTTAGAAAACGTAAGTTTTTTTCAAATAATATTCTAAGTAGAACCTGTTTCTCTGACGCTCAATCTTAATGAAATATACCCAAGTCCGATAAAAATATAATACACTTTAGAAACAAATTTGGGCTATATATTTGCAAATTAGGGGGAGAGGGTAAAGTATAGCGGGTATGCATGCCTAATCTGTTAGGTACAAACATTCTGCATATTATGTAGTAAGGAATTGTTTTCTAACTTCACACTGTCCAAATACTTGACCCTCCCCCCCCCAACCCCCTAATGTGCAAATATATAGCCTAAATTATATATTTCCCATCTATTATGTCACTTGTCTTGTCTAACGCTAAGCTGAAAAAGAAACTAAAGAAAAAACGGTTTTACAATGCGTCAATGGATGAACAACTTGAGTGATATGGGCTATGTCATACAAGTAGCATTTTCTTTTTTTTTTGCAATTTTTTTTAGTTGAAAAAAAAATTGAAATTGTTTCTATATAAATCTATCAGTTTAGAGCACTTTTTCCCACCTTGATAATCTTTCGTTCCTTAATAATAAACAAGCCGAGGAGTAGCAAACTTTCAAAATTGTGTACACCAGTTACCGCACGCCTCGCTTCGCGAAGGCGTGGCATGCGTGATCGAACTTGTGGTGCTTCAAGATATACACAAGATGACAGAGCGTGCGACCCCTCAAACCAAGCTGATTATTTAGAACTCGGTTGTCAAATACAATTAGAGACCTCGTCCATTATCTGTATATGATTAAAGGATTACGAGAAAGCATAGAAACTAATGACTTTAGCAACCAGGGAATTCTATTTTATTTGTATTCATGATGATTTGACCTATAGAATCAAAGAGTCATAAAAGAGTAAAAAAGATGAAACAATTGTCCAAAATCGACTAATATTAACTCTAACTGTAGTCACAGTTTTATTGTAGTCACTACAATTGCGTCAATTGCGGGAAGGGGACTTTACTCCCCCAGAATCCCCCTGACTTTTAAAATACCTTTATTTGTATCTTAATTGAAAATTCTAAAGTAACATAATTGCCCTCCCCTAGATTTTGGAAAAATACATTTTTGCCCCACCTCTAATCTCTGTGAATTAACGCCATTGGTCACTTATACGATTTCTTGTTAATAAAATTTCTTAGTTGATTTCTAAGCTTTTTCTTTTCTATTTAGTATTGAGCACGCTTCAATAACCATTTCCAAGTAAAAAAAAATAAATAAAAAAAAAGTACAACCAAATAATATTCAAAAAGTAAAAATAGACAAAATAAAGGCTTAGAATCTCTATTAACTACACAATAGTCCCCAGAGCAATGAAAGTACATCAATAGTTAAAAGAAAAAGAAAAAAAAAATACAAAAATAAAGAAAAATTGCAAAATGTTTATAATAAGACTCCAAACTGCAGTAATAATGGCAGCTACTTATAGTGGTAACATATATTATTTTTACACCATTTTCGACCAAGTGTGTTTCGACAAATATAGGACCAAAATTATCGAGCCATAAAATAGAAAACATGAGCAATAGACCAAGGCCAGAAAAAAAACATTAAAGCACGAAGGCCATTTTTAGTTTTTTTTTTTACTCGGAAATGGTTATTGAAGCGTGCTCAATACTAAATAGAAAAGAAAAAGCATAAAACCATTTTCGACCAAGTGTGTTTCGACAAATATAGGACCAAAATTATCGAGCCATAAAATAGAAAACATGAGCAATAAACCAAGGCCAGAAAAAAAAATTAAAGCATGAAGGCCAGTGAAAAGAATCTGATTCCTTGAATTGATTAAGCGGATAGTTACAAAACCTTAGATATCTTTAAAATAAGGAAAAAATCAGAAATTGGAATTTTAATAAAAAAAAAAGACCTCCATGTGCAGTTACGTAGTTTTTGGCAATAGGCCGCACCAACTTAAAAAACAACGGAACCTGGATGAAAATTCAGTAAATAAATAACATACATAATATAATTATGTATTATAATAAATAACATACAGTAAATAACATGTAGAACCAAATAGTTTACAAAGATACAACCTTCCTTTGAAGTTTTAGTTTTCTTTGGGAATCAATATATTATTTATGTTTGATTTATTTACAGAAAAAACGTTAAAAATCTATCTAACTAATTTTGGTCATTTATTTTCACGATTCAATGTCGTGGCAACGCTGACGGAAATGTGGTACTACCTTAAAAGCTTCCGAGTTTTGAAACAAGCAACAGAAAAATTATAAGAAAAACGCGTTTTACAAGTACGAATAGACCTGAGATACTGTAGGTCTGGGAGACAAAAAAATACCTTAATTTTGATGTCCTTGGTACTTGAAAACTTTTAATAAAATGATTTTATATTAAAGCACAGAAGACTGTGAAAAAAATTTTATGCTATCTAGAAAAATAAAAATAAAAAAATAATAAAAGCGTAGGGTGATCAAGGACAACTTTTCATATCAAAACATACCCGTACTTTCCTTTCCAGTCTTTAAACATTTAATTTTTCTTTGAAAATTCATATACTTCGAGAAAAAAATCGGTTTCTATTTTTAGTAAAATTTTTTATTGTTTTGGAATTAATGTTTTCAATTATCAATGCTCGTCCTTCCTGCTTCATGTCAAGGATAAAAAAAAATTCATATAGCACTAACAATTCTCACTTCTTACATTCAACGCCAGGGCCACGCCTAACTCTCCTTCAAATAAAAATAACCGTGGCATTAAATCAACATTTGATACTTCTTCTGCTATTTCCTAAGCATAAAATATTAAGAAAAATACAAGGATGAACTACGAAAACGGGCCCAAGACTATGTAATACTTGTTTGATTAATAAAATAATAATATTTAAAATTACTTTTGAAATTGAAAAAATCTAATTTAATTTAAAATAACCTGAAAATTAAATTAATTAAAACTAATCAATTAATTCAATTTTTTAAACATTTTTTAGTTTAAATTAATTTAAAAATTAAATTAATTTTTCAATCGCATTAATTAAAAACAATTAAATAACTGAAAATAATTAATTAAATTAACAAAAAATAAATACCTTGGGAACTGTGGACCACACAAGACATAACAGCAGTTGTTCCAGCATCCTTTATTGAAAGGGTTGTATCCACCTCTGAATTTTCCAGTGACCTGTTCATTGGTTGTTCTACCTCGAACTACAAGTAACATATGAAACCCCGTGAGTCCGTACACGGGAATAACCAGAATCACTATGATTCCAAGTATCACTGTGCTGTAGAATTATTGTTAAGGAAAATATTTGGAAAAAATTATAGAATCCTAATTCTGTATTACTATTATTATTATGAATCTATAATCTTACAGCACCAGGTGACCGAGCTACGCTTGGTGAAAAGAACGATGTTTTCCTAAGAACTTTCTAAGAAAGTTATAAACGAGTAATAATAATGATTCGGAATAAATAAAACGGAAGAAATTAAACGAAAACATTTGAATGTTGTGAAAATATATTTTATCAATTAGTTTGTGATTGATAAAAATCCTTAATTATAGGATCATGGATTCGATCCCCCACACTTGGAGTTTTTCTATAAATATTGAGAATATATTCTTAAAAAAGTGTAAAAGCTGTGCTAATTTGAAAAGACTGATATTAGTGTAAGATGTGTATGTAGTTGTATGAACTTTCTATGTTAGAACTATGAAAAGTTCTAAGAACTTTTCTAAGATTTTTCTAAGAACTTTCTAAGAAAGTTATAAACGAGTAATAATAATGATTCGGAATACCTAAAACGGATACAAATTAAACGAAAACATTTGAATGTTGTGAAAAAAATATCAAAGAATCATAATTGTTATTATAGTCGACTCTCGCTTACTCGAAATTCGAGGGACCACGATTTTCTTCGAGTTACGTATACTTCGACTTATGCAGTTTCAGTTATTGAGGTCATTCCACATAAAATTCGACTCATAAAGGTAGCGAGTTATAGAGGTAAGCCAAAGGAAAATTCGAGTTACAGAGGCACAAAATCCCCAACTTTACTCCCTACGGCCACTACAAAGTTAAGAGTAACTTTATTAGTGTATTATAGACTTAACATATCAAGACTTGAATTTCAAATGTCAAAACTTAACTTTCAAATGTCAATAATAAATTTAGCTTGCTAGGAAACAGACACCTGAACATTAACAGAATCTGATACAAAAATATGTTCAGCAAAATTAATACACATCAAAGTTTAAACGTTGCAACCTGCATACCGGGGTTTCTACTAACAGAGGTCCCTTCGGAAAACTTCGAGATACAGGGGTAAACTTTGACTCGTGAAAATTAAAGTGAAAATTAAAGTGAAAATTAAATGACTACTTATCTAATGAATTTCCAGTTATGTATATTTTTGTATATTATGTATATTTTTGTATATTATGTATATTTTTGTATATTATGTATATTTTTGTATATTATGTATATTTTTTCTTCGACTTAAACAGGTTTTTCCCAGTGGATTGAAAATAATTCGAGATATCGAGGATTTCGAGCTATCGAGTTATCGAGGGTCGACTGTAACTCCATGATCTTACAGTACCAGGAGACCGAGCTTCGCTTGGTGATAACGGATATAACTAAGAACTTTAGTTTCATTCGATTTTATTCGGCAAACCACCCTGCATATTTATACCAACAAATTATAATACACGATCAACAATCAAATTGGATTTTGATATACTTTTTAAGATACTTAGCACAGACACTCATCTTCAGCAAAATTGATTATAACTATTCCAAGTATTTTTGACGCCTATATGAAAAAATTGGACAGTGGAAAAAACTTTCAAATGAAAAATCGGCTACTACAGAGTCGAACCCTCAACCTCCGGATTAGAAGCCCGACACACTATCCTCTGTGCTATACGGGCTTATATATACTAATAAAGGAAACATAATCATAAGAAATATATATGAATGTGACGTCATTCATCTGAAAAATGTTTTTTATTTCAAAATTAAGGCTTTAAACGAATTTTCCCAGGGCCAAACCTATCTATATCAGTTTTTTACACAGGCAATTGTTAGTGTGCCAATTTTTGAAAAAAAGACTATTCGAAAAAACTTATACACAAATATAGGCTACAATTATTACTCGTTTCATAAGATAGACTATAAATTTCCTAAGCACCATTAACATCCAGTCAAACGCTAACTCGAAAACAATGACGTGATGCTATAGAACGGGTAACAATTTTTCCGGAGTACTTTTACCTATTTTTGTTTCTTTTTTTTATGCACAATGCCTAAAGCCAAGTGAGTTTTTTTTTAGAAAGTGCATCCATTCAGTTTTTACCCCCTCCCCCACAAAACATTCTGGTCATCTCAACAGGTCGACCCCCCAAAAAGTTGGATCTGTGCACACATATGATGGCAACGGTATCTTACATACAGCA
>CM051259.1:7620139-7680139 GCA_027921565.1 Artemia sinica | reverse complement strand
GAAACAAAAAGAAGAATCGATAATTTCGTCGTCCAATGCAGTTATTCAACCAGGGGCAGTGGTGATCAAAAGTCTGAAATAAAATACATCAATTAAGAATAAATACACAAAGGATGTCAAGAAGGTTAGGCACAAGGTCGTATCCAGGGGGAGGGGGGTACAGAGTTTGAGTCCCATGCCCCTCCAAAATTTTTGTCCGGCAAAAATGGACATTAAGAAATTTTAATGCGACTTGTAAAATTTCTGTCCCCCCCCCCCCCCCAAACAAGAATCCTGGATATTGCCTTGGTTAGCAACGTATGCAAGAATTATTTAAGGGGGGGGATAATAATTTAAAAATATAATTGGAGAACATGAATAAGAAGTGCCAAGAAATTCAGAAAGTTTTATTATTCTGGGCGGGGGCTGAGGTCAAGAGGGCCCACTGCATACGTATACGGAGAGGATGACAAAATTAAAATCGGACAGTTCTTTAAAAACAAAAGCATAAAGTAACAGAGCATAAAGTAAACAAACAAAGCATAAAGTAACGGAGGCAAAGCATAAAGTAACGGAGCATAAGTAAACAAAGCAAAAAGTAAACAAAGCATAAAGTAAACAAACAAAGCATAAAGTAACGGAGGCAAAAGAAGATTCAACTGAAAATGTATAGAAAAAAGGAATGACACCGCAAAAGGAGACATTCAAAACAATGTCTCTTTTTTCTCTTTTTATAAACTACCTATTGTTTAAATACAGGTCTTTTCAAATTATCTGTAAATCCATGGATGTAAATAAACATTTTTCTGACAGTCAGAACGCATTAATCAACACATAGCTATCACTTAGGGAAATTTTGTTTCATTTATCGAATTGATTGGTGTTGGACCATGTTTTTAGAACGAGTGTTCTACATCCGTGGTTCTACTATAAGTCTACCTAACACAAAGCTTTTTATATACTTTCCAGTCGTGAAAAGAAAATTTAGCTCCGGTTCTCCGGAAATCTAGCTATCGAAGCGAAATTTTTGCACCTGTCAACCGTTCGACATGCTTTTTAAAAGATGAGATCTCTAAAGTCGTCCTAGGAAAGTTTTTAGAATAAAAAGGACTAATTTAAATATCTATGTAACAAAGAACTAAAAAAAAAAGAATCCAAAAACAGACGCTGAACAAATTTTTTTACTGAAATTAAATGAAAATCATATTTTTCAAAATTCAAATCACAATTACACATCTTTTAAAACAGATTTTTCAACGCTGATCCAAACAGAATATTAGCCTACAGGAAAATACATCATCACAAAGAAAAATGAAAGGTCATAGGTTACAGTTTCATCAATCGACCAAAGATCTAAAATAAAGTTTTAAGTTTTTAAAACTTTTTTTTCAAGAATTTAAATGAGGAATAAAACGTAACATTCTTTCTTTGAAATGTATTTCTAAGTAAAAATATATTTTTAATTTGAAATGCTGATGAGTGTGACTTGGTTTTGGCATATAGTTATTATTGGGGTGTAAGTACGGGTGTCGCCACTTATTGATGCAAAAATGGCGCAAAAAGGTTGCTATGCCACTTACTCGAAGGGGAGAACCCCTTGTCGGCCCAAATGTTAGTGAGATTCCCGCTCTTACCCCAACGGTTCTGCAAATATCGGGTTTGGTACTACCCTATTTACAGTATACCCTGTCCCAGGGTATGATAACGCGATCGAGTGGTCAAATGGCCACTTTCTAAAGCCAAATGTACCCGCCTTGGGTTACGGCTAGAAAATCTCTACTCTCTCCTTGGAGGTAACAACCCTCCCTGTCAGTACAATAATGACGGTACCTCGTAGCTCTATTCCTACCCTGCCTGGGTTACGGAAAATAGTACACAGTTTGTAGAAAATACCTTACTTGTATTCTTCCAAAAGGGTCACAAATAACAATAGAAATTTCCTTCCCCAATCGGGGTCAAAACGCAGACTCCTTCCCCAACCGGGGTCAAAACATAGACTAAAACATAATAATAATTTTTACAGCACTGTTTGTATGGGTGGACCGTCACTTGGCCCAGCCAATCAGCTACCTCCCCATTCAAACCCAATTCATCCTCTTAGATTTATCTTTCAATGACTCCCAAACCAGGAAGTAAAAATAAACTTGGTTCACAGCTTACCTATTGCAAAACCACTATCGCTTAGTAACGGGAATTTAACCTGTCTTTTGAAATTATACTATAAGCAAATGTAATTAAGAAAAAGAAAACAGGTCATTTATCTGAAAGGAAAAGAAACAGGGGTGGAACCCCAACACCTCCCCCTGTAAGATAAATGACCGCCCACGCGCTACCGTGGTCCACCCTTACAAACATAAACACTTAACTTCAACTTTACAAAATCCATTTGCCTTCTCTCTTCCACCGCTTGGCTCAGGATCGGTCGTCCTCGACACGTCCCTACTGTAGGACCACCATGGTCTAAATCGCATAGCATCCGCACTAACTTTTGAAAGTTGAAATCTTCAAGATTCGTAGGTAATGATTGTGCGCAGCACAATTCAAAATAACAAATTCTCTCGCTCTCACGAATTTACATTTGAGAGGAGCAGAGAATCAGTTTCTGGCACATGTGATGATGCCAGCCATCGTGAAAGATTTGGCTGCACTAGCCTCTTAATTTCCATCTGTGGAAACAACCCCACATCTCAATCAAAAAGTAAATTGCCCCTTGGCATAATTTCAAATAATCTAAGGCCGAAAATACAAAGGCCTGTGAAAACGACAAAGGTACTGGAAATGAAGTAAAATTTTTCGCGAACCATGAATCGCCTTTTTTCTGGGTTCCCTCCCCTGGGATAATTAACTGAAGAATATACGTTGATGCTTATTGAAGATGAAACTTAGATACATCTCCCACTGAATACAATTTGCCGGAAATAATTGTCGGTTCCCATGAAGAATAACAACTATGATTAGGGTTACTGGACAAAGGTTTGGGTGAAGTATGAAGTGACTGAGAGAGAGAGTATCCCCCAAGGACTCCAGATCAGACAGGCAAAATCTCGGTAAAGGGATCACAACTTGTCCGCCAATTGTGCCTTGAGGAAAATGACTATCTTTTGCGACTTCCCGCAGGGGATCTTCCCCCAGGGATTCCTCCCCCTCATAAAGGAAAAAACCCTCTTTTGAGTTGATAATACTAATCTCAGATTCCTTTCCAAATTTTTCCAATCCAACTCGACATTCCATATCTCCCAACTTTCCCCCAACCTGTTGTAGGTCATTCATCTCTATTTTGTAACCATCTTCTTTTATTCCCCATGGGTCTTTGACCTCTTTTTCCCCCTTATTATCTATGTTTTCAAGGCACAGCCCATCCAACATTTTTTTATTTTTCGCTACTGCAGGCTGAATCTCCAAATGTTGTCTTTTTTCTACAATTTTCTTTTCATCTCTACTTTTCTCAATTCTATCTTTCGCGCAAAATAATAAATCATCGTTAAATTTGATTTGGACTCCAGTGTCCACCATCTTTGACTGCATTACTTCATTGTAGCTCCGTTTAATAGCTCTTTCCTCTCTTTTATTCTTCTTTATTTTTACCGCAGAAACAAATATTTCGTTATCAAATGGGAATTGAACTCCGACATTTGGTTTTTCATATTCTACTAAAATTTCTCGAACTTTCCGAGGAAAAGCGCGTACAATAAATTTCGTCTCATTTTTCTCTGGTACAATCAGTGTTTCATTTTGGCAAATTTTTTTTGGCGTCTCGCACTCGTTAAAAGTGTTTTCCAGTTTTCCATTTTCTGGAAATTTTCTCGAAAAATCATTCTCGAGCGTCTTGTTTTCAATATTATGTTGTCTCTTTACTTCTGCATCCCATTTCTGTGGATTATAAATATTTCGAACATGCGTATCAAGTATTTCGCTTTTCCGAAAGGGTGGCACAGCCTTCCCATTTGTTTTATGGGCCGGTTCACCTCCCCCCGTAGTTAACGGAGTATTATATTTTTCCGGGCTTCTAACCCATGCGGTTCTCTTATACGTTTGAAAATTTTACCCTGCAATCATTTCCATTATGTATTTTCTTTCCTCTCTGTCTGCCTCCTCCTTTTTTTCTTTGGGTACTCTATCTCTTTCTCTTTGTTCTCTATCTTCCTTCTCTTTTCGTACTCTGTCTAATCTTTCATTCTCTATGAAATTTAAAAGTTGTTGCCTCATATCTTTCTCCCTTTCTTTTCTATCTCTCTTCCTTTTTATTCTATGGGCTTCACTCCCCCTTTTCGGTCTTGGATTAATCTCATCTCTGTCCGACATAATTTCAAAATTCCGTTAACTTCAAATTACCTCTTCAGTCTAAATGAAAATTCTTTTATCCGTGTACTTCTGGTCTCTTGCGAAAAATTGTTGTGACACGCAGCAATTTTCGCCTTATATTTTTGAATACTAATTAGTTGCGCGATATATTGATTCGTAAATTTTTCAATTATGATCTCACAAGGCATAGCCCATAATAGATCTTCATAATTGTATTATTTGATTCAGTATTTCTTTCCTTTCTCTTTATATGTAACCACAATAGGCTACTATCACTATGTAGGCTAACTCGACTAGTCTCTTCAAAAACGTAGAATTCTTTTATTATCAACGCTGTTAATAATTCCTGTTCTTGCTGCCACCAATGTTCGTTGTGCAGAGCTCAGATAAAAAATTTCTCTTTGCGATTTTTTATATATAGCCTCTGTAACCACAATAGGCTACTTTTGTAGGCTAAATTACTTGTCTCTTCGAAAGCGCGGAATTCTTTTATTATCAGATTTACTGATAGGACCTTAACTCGCTGCCACCACTTACTGGGGTGTAAGTACGGGTGTCGCCACTTATTGATGCAAAAATGGCGCAAAAAGGTTGCTATGCCACTTACTCGAAGGGGAGAACCCCTTGTCGGCCCAAATGTTAGTGAGATTCCCGCTCTTACCCCAACGGTTCTGCAAATATCGAGTTTGGTACTACCCTATTTACAATATACCCTGTCCCAGGGTATGATAACGCGATCGAGTGGTCAAATGGCCACTTTCTAAAGCCAAATGTACCCGCCTTGGGTTACGGCTAGAAAATCTCTACTCTCTCCTTGGAGGTAACAACCCTCCCTGTTAGTATAATAATGACGGTACCTCGTAGCTCTATTCCTACCCTGCCTGGGTTACGGAAAATAGTACACAGTTTGTAGAAAATACCTTACTTGTATTCTTCCAAAAGGGTCACAAATAACAATAGAAATATCCTTCCCCAATCGGGGTCAAAACGCAGACTCCTTCCCCAACCGGGGTCAAAACATAGACTAAAACATAATAATAATTTTTACAGCACTGTTTGTATGGGTGGACCGTCACTTGGCCCAGCCAATCAGCTACCTCCCCATTCAAACCCAATTCATCCTCTTAGATTTATCTTTCAATGACTCCCAAACCAGAAAGTAAAAATAAACTTGGTTCACAGCTTACCTATTGCAAAACCACTATCTCTTAGTAACGGGAATTTAACCTGTCTTTTGAAATTATACTATAAGCAAATGTAATTAAGAAAAAGAAAACAGGTCATTTATCTGAAAGGAAAAGAAACAGGGTGGAACCTCAACAGTTATTATATTAGACAGTCTATAACCAATAGGTAATTAAACGTTTCTATGCCAATCGTGGCGACTCCCAATCTTCTACCTCTTATGGAATAAAAAATAAAATTAAGCAATTTCGTCATTTCAAATTCAAGAAAAAGAGCTAAACTAAAACTACAAACGATGAAAACTACTTTAAATGGAATGAACTCCCCTCAGCCCCTCCCCCTCCACAAGGAGTTAAGTGATTCTTGAACTTTACTGAATACAAAACATTTCAGTTAGACGATAAAAATACGTTTATTTTTTGGACAAGTAATAAAAAACTTGTAATTACCTATACTAGCTCATAATTACCAAATCAAATCTACAATTACCAATTTATATTTTTGTTGTCTTGCAATAAGTCTTCAGTAGAATACCTGAAGGAACGTATTAAAATTATGCTAAGTGTGATTCAGACGACGACCGGGTGACCGGGAAATTATCGAATATTAGCAGGTTGAAATTAAACAGTAAATCCTGCGATATGGATATGAAGGATAAGTATTGGGCTTAGAAAACTGATTATTATTAAGTGCTGCCGGCTAACAACCAGAATGAGCGTTCGATGCTTTTTCGAAGGGTGCGATATTAATCGAGAAAATGCAAAAGAAAAAGGAGTCAAATTACTTGCTGTGCCAAATAACAGGTAGGACATGAAATGTTTGAAATGTTTTTTTTTTAAACTTCAGAAAAGTTCTATTCTAGTACCATAATGAGATAGCTAAGAAATAAACATACCATGATCTACTTAGAATTCAATGTCGTAGGCTATCAAAATATAAATTTAGAAAATTCCAGAATGGCGGGATTCCTTTCATCCCCTAGATTCTATAAAACAAACTTTTCGAGGAGACGGAGGGATTCGGGATAGGGCCCCGGGGCCTAGACCCGAACCCCGAGTGAGCCGAAAACTAGCAAATACTGACCTAGTCTAGGCTATAGGTTATAGGCTAATGAGAAATCTGGAAATGGGCCGTAGTTTTATATGTTTTATTGGGTTAATTCAAGGCTGTAGCCTACTCAGTGAGAAATAGTGAGCAAACAAAAAAGATTAAGGGAAAGATTTCACAATTTACACTCATTATAAAGACGATAAATGACCGGAAAGTCACAGCTGTATTATAGCTCAATTTCAAATACTTGGCTACTTACCCCCAAACTTATGGTCAATTTATCGGAAGGTGCAGCTTTTAATGGTAAACTCCAATATTTCGAAGTTTCAAAGCACAAAAAAGTTATGCAGAAAAAACTAGCACGTTTTAAGCCTCTCGAAATCCAAGTTTCGTCTTAGACACTATATTTTTTGTTTATTGTTTCCATTTCCTCGTAAGAAAGAGCATTCATTTGGAATTCTTTTCCCGTATTCTGCTGGTTTATGCTTTTTCTTATTGATAGTCTCTAAAAAAAAGACAAAAATGTGAAGTCTGTATCTTCTGAATTATTGGGTTTTTTTAACATCGATGATATTGGCTCTTGGTGGCCGAAATTGGATTCTCTTCAATGTAGTTTTAATTCTAATGTTCGATATGAAGCGGGGCATTACTTTTGGATAGGACTGAACTGGCACGAACAAACCAAATCTGACTACTTGTTATTTTTTTTTCTTTTTTAGAGACGGGAAGAATGGCTCAGAGCTGTGAGCCTATATTTTTTTGCTTTCCTTCCGAAGAATATAGTGGGCCTGTATCAGCATATCCCGGCCTCCAATCAAGGAGCTTAGGGACACACAAGAAGTAAATTTCGTACGGTTCTGAACCAAATTAAATAAAAGTAGATTCTGTCAAATACTATCAATACAATTTACGCGGCTAATTTCTTTAATCCAGTTGCCATGCAATGACAGGAAAAATAAATACTTTCGAGATAAATTATCATATTTTCAAGTTTTGACGTCAATAACATTGAGAAAAAGGGATAATAATGTATGGAGAAACAAAGAGGAGGCGACAGTGGCGGATCCAGAGGGGGGTGAGGGGGCGCACCCCCTAACGTAGTCTAAAGTAGTGTAATTAACGCAAGTTTGTGTTAATTAAACTTGCTCCTAACGCAAGTTTATTGGATCAACCTATTTTGCCCCCCCTGAAAAATTCCTCGATCCGCCCCTGGGAGGCGAAGGGTTCCAAGAAGAGGAATTCAAATCAAGAGTAGTGATAGTGTATAAGGTTTCACGAACACAAGAATATACAATGCAGTTTGACGATCACATTGTAAAAACCGACCAATCCTTATATATTATATACCTATAAAGTGATCAAACACGTTTTGAAAGTATAATTGAGATTGTATAACGCAACAAGACGGGTTTTGGAGGCACTTTCATCGTAACGTGTTTTTTTTTACCAAAAACTAGAAATTGTCAAATACGTTTTGAAACTCTGGACGAGATAATGCAATGAAATCAGACTGGTTTCAGAGGCAACACCTATTTTTTGGACAATTGCCTTAACTTGAGAGTAGTTTGTTAGGAATGCGTCGCTGCTAATTAAAAAATCGGATGCTAAACTCAGAATTAATTGATTGGCATATGGTTTTATATCATTTTGTGTAAAAGCTAACTCTATTTGCAAAAAAGGATAAGGGATTCGCGAATTGGACTGTATGAACGATCTTATTTGAATAATAGTGAAAAATAGAGCTAGATAACATTTGTGAATTGGATCATATGAAGGTGGAGAAAAAGGGTTAAACCGATTAGCAGTTAAGGTAACCCCGAAGGGCTTGTTAACTCAGGCAATTTGTTATAAATTTGAGACAACATCAACCTATGAAAATGGATAATGATGATAGAATGACATTGTGAGTTAACCTAGCTTTACCTCTCCGATGTGTTCTGTATAATACACAAGTGGTGTTTGAACAGTGTTGTCAATTTAAAATAGGGTCTAACGTTATATTATACTAAAAAGTTGATACTAAGAGAGATGTAGATGGCAAGAAAAGAATTTTAATAAAGAAATTCAGAATAAACCTTAGAAATCCTTGCAAATCACGTAGTAAGGTGTATGTGAGTACAAACCATCAAGGATCATAAGCACAAACGACCCTAACCACCAGAGACCTCAACCCCCCAAAGGTCCCCTATCCCCAAACTCGAAAGGCGCCCCCTCCCCTCCAACTTTTTGGCCCCCTCCCCCCATTTTTTCAAATTTTTTTTGAAGTGTTTTAACTTTTTTATTATTTTTTTAACATGATATATTTTTTCAAATTTTTTTTACATGTCTTCAAATGAGATGAAACATACTTAAAACAAAAAAAAATCACATTTAATATTTTCCAAACTCAAAATGAGAATGGTATAGATAAATTAGTCATGAACTTTACTATTAGAAAAATAATGTTTGTAGTAGCACTTTTTTTATTGGAGTAAATTTTTTTTTTTTGGACTTCGAAATTATTAAACTTTTTTTACGTATCTTAAAATGACATAAAATATGCTTACGGCTCTAACAATTGTACTCTATGCTTGCTCAGAGACACGATGCGGCTTTCCCACTGGTACTCTTTGGCCGGTTATCGACACTACCTAGTTTATTGCATGTATTAAATCAGTATTTTTTACGCAGTGGAACGTTAGACACATAACTAATATCTATGAAAAAGTGAAGATGAAGCATTTTAAGAAAGTGTGTTTACATGATAGTGTTATTGTAGCATTGAATGCTGACAAGGAGAAGTATTTAAACTATGAAATAAGTACAAGTGGTAACACTATCGGAAACGTATGCCTGCATTGTCATGACAGTAAGAAATTAAATTTCTTTGGAGTACCAAAAAAATTCCATTATACAAATGGTGGATATGCGA
This sequence comes from Artemia sinica, assembly GCA_027921565.1. Classification (NCBI taxonomy): domain Eukaryota; kingdom Metazoa; phylum Arthropoda; class Branchiopoda; order Anostraca; family Artemiidae; genus Artemia; species Artemia sinica. The sequence goes on along the minus strand of CM051259.1, from coordinate 7,670,712 downwards.
GATTGAGATCTCCAGAGATGATTGCACTCAAAGAGAATGCCAACATAAAAATAATCGTTGATGATAAAGGACAACTCCTTGCTAGTGCTTCCGGTACCATGCTACCTGTTGATAGAAACTTTCGTCATCTTCTAGGTATTAGCATTCAAATGAAAGCAAAGACAAAAAGAAAGGCCCACTCTTCTACTAATATCATAAACCATATCTTGTCTACGTGCCGGAAGTGATACCTTTGTAAAAATGATGTTGTAATAGGCAGTGAAATTGCCGGAAAAATAAAAAGGGCATTGGTAGAAAATATCACTATGGAATATAAAGATGAATCGATGAAAAACGAAGTGCCAGCAAACGTTACTACCATTGATCAAACAGTCAATGAACGAAATAATACCAAAGACGAAACGCATATTGAACCTGTCGGTGACACACCAGTAAAAATTGTGTATGACTCAAAATGGAATAATGATTATTCAACTTATTACGAGCTAAGAGAAGACAATACCTACAATATCAAGAGAGAACATGATGAACTATTTTATGCAACAGATTCAAAATGTCCAAAGTTGATCACTGATATTAATAATGTATCATAATCTATTTTTGTATTAACATTCTACATGGCATTATTTCATTAAAAATATATTATGCATTACATTGTTATGTGTTCATTATTTTTAGAGTATGCTAGCATATCAAACGTTTAGAATTTCTATTAAAACATCGGAGATGTAAGAAAAGGAATTTGCATACATCTATTGTCAGACACATGCGATAACATTGACAAAATCTAGGTATCAGAGTGAATAATTTTTTTCTATCAACATCTTTGTTAGATACATCGGATAAAATTGACTAAATCTAAGTATCAGATTGAATAAATTCTTTATCAGCATCCTTTCTCGGATACATTGGATAACATTTTCAAAATCTATGTATTAGAGCGGATAAATTCCTTATCAACTTCCCTTTGTCTGATACATCAGATAACATTCACAAAATCTGTGTATTAGAATGAATAAATTCCTTATCATCATCCTTTATCGGTTACGTCGGATAAAATTGAGAAAATCGAAGTATCTGAGTGAATAAATTCTTTATCAATGTCTTTTTGACAGATACGTTTGATAACATTGACCATATCTAAGTATCGTAGTGAATAAATTCTATATCAACTTCTTTGTTGGATACATCAGATAAAATTCAAAAAATCTAGGTATCAGAGCGAATAAATTCTTTATCAACAGGCTTTGTCAGATATGCTTGATAAAATTGAGAAAATCTAAGTATCAGAGTGAATAAATTCTTTATCAATGTCTTTTGACAGATACGTTTGATAACATTGACCATATCTAAGTATCGTAGTGAACAAGTTCTTTATTAAAATTCTTTATCAATACCATTTGTCAGATATGTCGGATAACATTGACAAAATCTATGTATTAGAATGAATAAATTCTTTATCATCATCCGTTGTTGGATATGTCATTATGAAAAAACTGTAAGTAAGTAACAAACTCTTTCTTGAATTCACCTCTTGGATACACAATACAGAAATTTATTTCAGGAAATTATGAAAAAAGATTGAACAAATTCTTTATTAACATTCATTATCGATTGAATTCGTTTCCTGGACAGACAATACAGCAATTTCACAAAATCTAAGTATAAGATTGATTAAATTCTATATCAACATCCATTTCTCGGATACATAGGAAAAATTTAACAAAATCTAAGTGTTAGAGTGAATAAATTTTTTTATCAACATCTATTGTTAGATATATCGGATAAAATTGACAGAATCTAAGTGTCGGAGTGAATACATTTTTTATCAACATCCTTTGTTAGATACATCGGATAAAATTGACAAAATCCAACTACCAGAGTGAATAAATGCTTTATCAACATCCTCTGTCGGATAAAATTGACAAAATCTAAGTATCAGAGTGATTAAATTCTATATCAACACCCTTTTCTCGGATACATAGGATAAAATTGACGAAATCTAAGTGTTAGAGTGAATATTCTTTTTATCAACATCCTCTGCCAGATACATCGGCTAAAATTGATATAAGTGTCAGAGTGAATAAGTTTTTTTTTTATCAACATCCTTTGTCAGATACATCGAATAAAATTGACAAAATCTAAATTTCAGAATGAATAAATGCTTTAACAACATCATTTATCGGATATGTCGGATAAAATTGACAAAATCTAAGTATCAGAATGACTAAATTCTATATCAACATCCTTTTCTCGGATACATAGGATAAAATTGACAAATTCTAAGTGTTAGAGTGAATAAATTTTTTTTTATCAACATCCTTTGTCGGATATGTCAATTAAAATTGACAAATTCTAAGTATCAGAGTGAATAACTTTTTTATCAACATCCTTTGCCAGGTACATCGAATAAAATTGATAAAATATAAGTGTCAGAGTGAATAAGTTTTTTTTATCAACATCCTTTGTCAGATACATCGAATAAAATTGACAAAATCTAAATATCAGAATGAATAAATGCTGTAACAACATCCTTTATCGGATATGTCGGATAAAATTGCCAAAATCTAAGTATCAGAGTGATTAAATTCTATATCAACATCCTTTTCTCAGATACATAGGATAAAATTGACAAAATCTATGTGCTAGAGTGAATAATTTTTTTTATCAACATCCTTTGCCAGTTACATCGGATAAAATTAACAAAATCTAAGTGTCAGATTGATTAAATTCTATATCAACATCCCTTTCTCGAATACATGGGGTAAAATTGACAGAAGCTAAGTGTTAGAGTGAATAAATATTTTTTATCAACATCCTTTGTCAGATACATCGAATAAAATTTGACAAAATCTAAATATCAGAGCGAATAAATGCTTTAACACCATACTTTATCGGATATGTCGGATAAAATTGACAAAATCTAAGTATCAGAGTGATTAAATTCTATATCAACATCCTTTTCTCGGATACATAGGATAAAATTGACAAAATCTAAGTGTTAGAGTGAATAATTTTTTTTATCAACATCCTTTGCCAGATACATCGGATAAAATTAACAAAATCTAAGTGTCAGAGTGAATAAATACTTTATCAACATCCTTTATCGGATATGTCGGATAAAATTGACAAAATCTAAGTATCAGAATGATTAAAATCTAAATATCAGAGTGATTAAATTCAATATCAACATCCCTTTCCCGGATACATAGGATAAAATTGGCAAAATCTAAGTATCAGAGTGAATAATGCTTTATCAACATCCTTTAAATGCATTATCAACATCATTTGTCAGGTATATAGGATAAAATTGACAAAATCTAAGTATCAGATTGATTAAATTCTATATTATCATCCATTTCTCGAATACATGGGATAAAATTGACAAAATCTAAGTGTTAGAGTGAATAATTTTTTTTATCAACATCTTTTGGCAGATACAACGAATATAATTGACAAAATCTAAATATCAGAGTAAATAAATGCTTTATCAGCATCCTTTGTCGGATATGTTGGATAAAATTGACAAAATCTAAGTGTCAGAGTGAATAATTTTTTTTTATCAACAGCTTTTGTCAGATACATCAAATATAATTGTCAAAATCTAAGTATCAGAGTGAATAAATGCTTTATCAGCATCCTTTGTCGGATATCCCGGATAAAATCTAAGCATCAGAGTGATTAAATTCTATATCAACATCCCTTTCTCGGGTACATGGGATAAAATTGACAAAATCTAAGTATCAGAGTGAATAATTTATTTTTTATCAACATCTTTTATCAGTTACAACGATTATAATTGACAAAATCTAAATATCAGAGTGAATAAATGCTTTATCAGCATCCTTTGTCGGATATGTTGGATAAAATTGACAAAATCTAAGTATCAGAGCGAATAAATGCTTTATCAGCATCCTTTGTCGGATATGTCGGATAAAATTGACAAAATCTAAGTGTTAGAGTGAATAGATTTTTTTTTATGAACATCCTCTGTCAGATGCATCGGGTAAAATTGACAAAATCTAAGTATCAGATTGAATAAATGCTTTATCAACATCATTTGTCGAATATGTCAGATAAAATTAACAAAATCTAAGTACCAGAGTGAATAAATTCATTATCAACATCCTTTGTCGGGTATATCAGATAAAATTGACAAAATCAAAGTATCAGATTGAATAAATGCTTTATCAACATCCCTTTCTCGGATACAGGGGATAAAATGGACAAAATCTAAATACCAGAGTGAATAAATTCATTATCAACATCCTTTGTCGGGTATATCAGATAAAATTGACAAAATCTAAGTATCAGATTGATTAAATTCTATATCAACATCCCTTTCTCGAATACATGGGATAAAATTGACAAAATCTAAGTATCAGAGTTATTAAATTCTATATCAACATCCCTTTCTCGGATACATGGGATAAAAATGACAAAATCTAAGTATCAGATTGAATAAATGCTTTATCAACATCCCTTAAATGCATTATCAACATCACATGTCAGATACATCAGACAAAATTGACAAAATCTAAGTACCAGAAAGAATAAATTCGTTTTCAAAGTTTTTATCGGATACATCAGATAACAGTCATAAAATCCAAGTTCTATTCATTTTGACTTCATGCGTCGTTACGTTGAATTTAGGTTAGACCGGTTATAGAAGGCAGCACACCCGCTCATACACACAGTCATAGCGAGAGAGATATTCTAAAAGTTGAGTTTATTTAGGGTGAGTTATTAGTAGTAGAAGAATAAATGATTTATTACGAGGGCGTCGATCGTTTTTATTGGCCTGGAAACAGAATAATCCAACAGTTTATTTTTTAGTTAGTTCCTTCATGTTTAAAAAATGTAGGAATGTCATAAACCTATTTATATATAATATATATATATATATATATATATATATATAATATATATATATATATATATATATATATATATATATATATATATATATATATATATATATATATATATATATATATATATATATATATATTATATATATATATATATATATATATATATAATATATATACATATATATACATATATATACATATATATATATATATATATATATATATATACATATATATATATATATATATATATATATATATATATATATATATATATATATATATATATATATATATATATATATATATATATATATATATATATATATATATATATATATATATATATATATATATATATATATGACGTGGCAACTATCAGAGCAGAACTATTTCTGACCATATACGTGACACCACAACTTATTGATCTACAAACAACCATCAGTTTCCATTAAGATGGTACAAAAGCAAATAAGGGACTGCATATTCGTCAGTTATTCAACTATTTCCAAACCAATGAATTAGAAGAAATAGACTAATTCCAAGGCCCCGCGCTGCTGATATCCGCTTGCCTTGACTTCCCCATGGGTTAAGTAAAATATATCATGTATCAAACAAAGATTAACGACATTGCTGACTAGAAACAAATAATACGTAATACAATAGACTCGTAATGATTCGTAATAAATTCGTAAAAATTCGTAATAATTCGATGAGACTAAATACATGAACCTGGCAAGAAGTCGACTATCGTGTTGATGTGCGTCATGCAACTAAAGGAGTCCATACAGAGGTATATTAAGTATAATTGAAAGTTAACCTTTAAAAACGCTGTTAAATCAAGTAAGTCTAGTTCAAACATTTCAACAACTGCCAAGTAATAAATTGTTTTGATTGGAAAAAGAGTTTGCGGACATAATGTGCAATAGGAAATGCTGCGTAATAGACAACACATAAAAAGGGGGTACCACCATATACTTTAAAACTATGGTGGACATATGGGTGTAGTGGTGACAACCTTCCCGTGGTGCCTCTGAGAGTAATAGGCACAAATAGGGGCCTACTAATTCTAATTTCAGTCACCATCCAGCCACTGACCGTCCTGCCCAGTGTCCGACAATCAGGCATGGTGCATAGGATTGAACCCAGTAATGTCTGCCGCATGCCCGAAACCGATTGTGGCACAAGAAGATCTCTTAAGGAGCTATCCGAGGAGGGAGATGGAAGTTCTCTTGCTAGTACCAGCTCTTGGGAGTGGTTGGCTATCTGCCTATGGTTGGCAAGTGGTTGGCTATCTGCCAATGGTTGGCAAGTGATGGGTGACTCTCTTTGGAAGGACCATCTTTGTGTGCTCCTCACATAATGGATGGTAGTAAACAACGGTGGACATCTTGACACTACCAAGGAAGGCTCTTCTACAAAGGGGAAAAAGAGACAGGTGAGCTCTATTTCAATATACAATGCATGAGCGATAACAAATAGCCGAGCGGTTTTAGGAGCTATATTATAGTTATTTCCTTTTTCTTCTTTTTTTTTTGGGGGGGGGGCAATTGGCCTTTGTGGCCTAAAACTCCGACTCATTTTTTATGTAACCCCATAATGATAACGGCCGTAATGTAAGGGTGAATAACGGTCATAATATAGCTTACTTAACACTTACTTGACATCTTCTAAACAACTTTAAACTTGCGAGGTAAAAAATAAATAAATAAACAAAAATAATCCCGAAAAATACAAGATTTTGAGCCACATCCTCGCAGTTTCACATTGCTGGCAAGCCAGCGATTAACAAACCCAGTGAACTACAAAACTGGTTTCTACAGAGATAATTATGATAATAAAAAGTAATATATATTTTTTTTTTTTAATTGTGAAATATAATGCTTGTCTACTTTAGATGTCAGTGAACCAATATATCAGGGATTCTTGAGCAGAAAAAGACCCTCGAGGAAAGGAGGGGCTATGCCTAAGTAAGTGGGGTGAAGAAACAGCAAACAACCATAATTGGGACTGTGCTGACATTGAGGAATTCTCTTTACATGAAAAACATACAGTTTCCAACCAGCCTTCTAATCCCTCTTATCCTGCAGATGTGGGTGACTCTGCAGATGAAATCCCGAAGTGGCTTTTATCTGCACTAGATCAAGCATCAAGAACAGTGAACCAACTAGAATGGTGCTTTTTTACCTTAATTAATTATCTTTTCAATAACTACTGAAAACTAATACCCCGATGTTTCCTTAGAAACATCGGTTAAGGCATCAGCCCCAATCCCGCTCCTTCTGCAGATTCGTTAGGTACCCTCTACTCTGCAGATAAATGTGGCCAGACTAGAACATTCTTTGTTTACCTTAATAAATCATCTTTTCAATAACTATTGAAAACTGATACCCCCCGCTCCTCAGAAACATCAGTTAGGGCATCAGCCCCCATCCGCTTATTCTGCAGATGGGTCAGGTGCCCTTTACTCTGCAGATAAATGTGGCCAGACAGAACATTCTTTGTTTACCTTAATGAATCAGCCTTTCAATAGCTAATGACCACTGGTCCTCCTCCCCCCTAAAAACATCCGTTAGAGCATCAGCCCCAAGTGGCAGCGACGAATCTGACACGGTGCCTTGAGACAACTTAGTTCATATCAAACAGTCCAACTCGGCCCAATAAACAGACTATCATACAGAAATCAAATATCAACAGAAATATCAAACAGACTCGGTCCAATAGTAACCGAAACTCTAAAAAAAAATAGAATTTTGATACCAATTTATACATCAAAAGAATTGACTTTATATGTGGATTCCAAATATATAAAATTCATTAAGTCTAATGTTACCCATCAAAAGCTACGAGCCAGAGAATATGCCTCATTTTCAAAAAAAGGGGAGGGGGGGGGGGAACACCGCTAAAAAGTCACGCAATTTCAATGAAAATCACACCATTGGATTCAGCATATCAGAGAACCCTACTGAAAAGGTTTCAAGCTCCTCTCTACAGAAATGTGGAATTTTGTATATTTGCTAGAAGACAGATCACGGATGCGTGATTTTTTCGCAAGGATGATCAAATCGAACCAATGGTGCTAGAATATTGGGAAAAAGGGCTCATTTGAACGGAAATCAAAAGTTCTAGTAGCCCTTTTAAGTTAGCAAAAAGATTAGAGGGCAACTAGCCCCCGTCCCACTTCGCTTTTTTCCCCAAAGACATCTGATCAAAATTTCGTGGCAGTCATTTGGTTCAGCATAGTTGAAAGATCCAATAACCATGTCTTTGGGTATGACATGTTCTCCATAGCCCCCGGGGACAGGACTGTAAGTTACCCAATTTGCCCGTTATTCACATTTAGTGCTACTTATTTGGAAATATACGGAATCTTTTTGGTGAGGGGGAGGGGGTCTGCGGGGGGAAGGGATTTTACGCATGAAAAAATTTTCGTCGGGAGGATAGTTTCCGGGGAGAATTTTACACGGGGGAGAGGAAGGGGATTTTCAGGGATGATTTGAAAACTGTCGGAAATTAAATTAATATAAACAATTTTTGGAACTGGTACCTGAAGGTTATGTCGAGTATGAAGAACATGTCGGATGGTAAGTCTCATTATACAGTCAATAGGTTTCATTAAAGTTGTGACCAATTCTATGTGTAGTAATTGGTAAGACAACCCTGTTTGTCTCACGACTGGGGGGAGGGAGTCAAAATCTCAGGATTTATTTTTTGGGGGAATGGAATTTTTCTGTTTACTTTTATCCATTTACTTATTACTACAAGCAAAGCCTTTCGATTATTTTTTTTTGGGGGGGGGGGCTATTTCCTCAAATTCTTAGAAAAGTATGAACTACTTTAATTATTTTTATGCTTGCCTTCCAGCAGGCTCTGCCGCTAGTTACGACATAAGCCTAAACACGATAAAACATGTCCACGTGACAACAAAGAAACACGAGCATCAATAAGAGGAGATCAAATTTTCAAAATAGCACAATCACTAATAAGGTTTCAAAAGCGATTAAATCCCTATCAAATGGCTTTTTTTCTTCGGAAGAATTGATTTCTAGTCAAGAGACAGGTGGATTCCTATAAGTACTTCCACGGGAACTTGAACGAATAGGCTTCAACATAATTATGTCTTTTAAATAGATTGAAATTCAACTCAAGTACTCACCCGAAAGAAAGTGCATAGGTTGGAATCGATGGAATCTTATTTGTACGAAGGAGAAAAAAAAAATCCGTGGTACCAGTTGAAACACAAAGCAGCTTATCAGGGATATAGGTTCTTTTTTTTACTTCTTATGAAAGTAATTTTAAGAATCTTCTAACTTATTTTTCATCTTTGAGTTCCTCCCTTCCTTGAAAAAAATCCTGGCTACGCCCCTTGGTGAGTTATGAAAGTTTATGCCACAAGTCCCGCCTATCTTTTTCCCTATGTTTCGCAAAAATAAGATTCCATTTGGACTTTTCTGTTAAATAGGAAGGTCCTTACTTACAGTTGGTCACCATGAACTGTTTGAAGTCTAAATGGAATATTGTTTGCGAAAAAATGTTTTTTTATTTTTTTGCGAAAAAATGGCAAACGACAGGCAGGACTTCCGGCAAAATTCAATACAACTCCAAAACTGCACACCGGGGGCATGGCCAGGATTTCGTTTCAGAGAAGGGGGAGGGGAAATTCAAAAATGAAAAATGAGTTAAGAGCCTCTTAAAATTACTTTGATAAGAAGTCGAAGAAAGAAGCTCAATAGTTGCGTCTCGAAAATATTGACAGAAAGTCTAATCTAGTTCAAAGACTTGACTTAAGAAATCGACTTGGATAAGTCGATGGAATATTATTTGTGCAAACAAAGAGAAAAAGGACTGGCACTACTCCGTTTAGGAGCTGAGTATAATTTCAAAGGTATGTATGAGGGAGATAGCCATGACTTCGTTTCGATGGAGGGAGGAACCCAAATTTAAACGAAGTCAAGAGACTTCTAAGTTACTTTCATGGGAACTCGAAGAAGCTTCAACACAGCAATGTCTAAAAAATAGATCTTTATAAGATAAGCTATACATACTTGAAATGAAGGGAATAAACTGGTAGAATATTAATTGTAAGAAGAATAAAACAAGATTGCCAGGACTGGTGTTACGAGTTGGATACAACCCTAGAGCTGTGTCGTAGAGCATAGACATAGTAAGGATTCCGTTTCAAGGGAGAAAGGAATCCAAATATGAAATGGAGTCCGGAAACTCTTTGAATCATTGCAATGGGAAATCGAAGAAAGAAGCTTCAAAATGGTTATGTCTCTGAAAAAGGTTGAAGGTCAAGTCAAACATACTGACTTGAAAATAATGGTAAAGTCAGTCTATCTACCATTTTTTATGACATAAACTTAACAACACCCTCCCCTATAGTGGCCAGAGGTAAGGGCCCTTAGAAGGGACAGCCAGGAAGCTTCCTTTTAGCTGCGATCAAGCTCGGTTGAAATCTGATAACATCTTCTTTTAAAATATCCTGTTGGCAAACGTTTAGGCACCCGTCTCTTTTCCTTCCTTCACAAAGGTTGGATCGCATCCTGATCCCCCAAAACATAAGCAGGATAACCACTTGAACTTAATCAAGTTTGGTTGAGATCCCAGCCACTCCTTCTGGTCGATGTCTCGATGCTCGACTTTCGGGACCATTCTCCACCTTATCCTGCGGGAGGTACGTTGTATCCGGGCAGTCACAGGTCCAACTAGGACACTTATTTTGCTTGCCATAAAGCATGACTGAGATCTGACAACCCATTCTAGTAGCTATCGTGAAGACATTAATTTAAGTAAGCCCCACCCTCAATAGAGTCCAGGTTAAATATGGACTACCTTAGAAGTTAAATTTATTAACAGGTTATTTGCTTCTACCAAGTTTGGCTGAGATAACAATTATCCATTCCGCTAAATGTTCTGATAATAAGAATGTGGGACATCCACCTTTCCTTTTTCCACAAAGTTTTAATCGGATCCCCCCCCCTCCCAAAGTTATATTTCAGACGCTTACTCTTTCTTCCCACAAAATTTCACTTGGTCTAGATCTCCTAATGGCATAACTAGAAAACTAGATATTACTAATGACAAATTTGGATTGAGATCTAGAAACACTTTCTAGTAGATATCCTGATGACATGAATTTAAGGGACCGCCACTTCTTCTCCCAAAGAGACTGAATTATGTTGAAAAGCTCTGAAAGTCCAAGAGGACCCTTCATTTTACGTCCCATAAAGTTTGATTAAAAACTATTTCTGGTAGAGATACTGATGACAAGATTCTATAAGAAACCATCTACACGTCCTGCCTATGGGTTGGATTGCTCCTGGTTAATCAGTTTAGGTCTAGTTCTGAATAAATTGGTTTAGTTTTGTGTTAAAGTTTATATTTTTTTGCAGGCGATCTCTAGCGTAAAGTTTATCTAGCGTTACTGATCTTTTAAGAAGCAATCAAATACCCCGAGCTTTTGCAGGAAAAATGACCTTGAAGAAGAGGACCTTCCAAAATTAGTGTGCAATTGTTGGCATATGATCTCGAGAGAGAGATTCCTCCAGTGTCTCTAGTACCCAATCCTGAAGGAAAGGACCACATAAAATTAGTGTCCGTTTTTCTTTTTAGGCAGAAGTTCCTTCACTGTCCTTAATTGGTTAAATGAGCAAACAAATAATCTCGATCTATAGTTCCGATCTTGATCATGAAGAAGAGGCGGTTGCTAAATTAGTGTACAGTGTCCTCCAAACGATCTCTAGAGACGTCTGTCTAGCGCCCCTAGCCTGTTACATGACTCAATTAAATCATCTAGAGCTTGAAGAGTAATCATCAAGTCGTGAAGAGAAGGATCGTGCTAAATGAGTGTGCTCCTTTTGCAGGTGATCTCTAGAAAGAACTTCCTTTAGAATCCCTATTCTGTTCAAGAAGCGATCATATGAACAAAAGCTATTGTTTAAACCTTGACCGTGAAGAAGAGGATGGTGCAAATTAGTGCACAATTTTTTGCAGGTGATATCAAGGGAAAAGTTGCTCTAGTGTTACGGTTAGTGAAGAAAGTTATACACGTGATCTCTAGAAATAAAGTCTTCTAGCGTCCCTATTCTGTCCAAAATGCGACTAAGTGATCAAGAGCTGTTAATTGAACCTTGATCGTGAAGACAGGATTGTGCAAATTAGTGTCTAAATTTCAGCAGGTGATCTCTAGAGAAAGTTACTTAAGCGTTCCTGAACTGCTCAAGAAACGGGAAAGCGATTAGTGTGGAATATTTTACATGTGATCTCTAGAGACAAATTCCTCTAGCGTCCTTATTATCAAACGATCGTGAGCTATTCCTTGAACCTTTTGTTGTTTGTTTCGGATTAACGAGGCTTCTTTTCTACTCATGCCCTTATGTCGGCCCTGCAGTGTGTTGCAAAAGCAGAGTTCGAACTCTGGGGCCTATATTTCCAAGCTGAGATCAAACCCACTGCGCCACCACTGGACTGATGAACCTTGACCACGAAGAAGAAGACTGTGTAATTTAAAATAGAACTTTTTGCAGATGATCTCTAGAGAGGTTGCTCGAATGTTGATCACGAAGAAGGGGATTCGTACATTAATTCAAGGGAACTCTTACAAGCTTAGCCGAGATCAGGAGGTTTGGAACTATACTACTCCAAAGAAGTGTACCAAGTAAATCAACATTCCCTTACGTTCCATAAACATCCCCACATCAGAGGTTTCAAAAATAGCGTTTAAAACCGAGATTTTCAAACACTGTTCAAAATCTAGCTTTCATAGTGATTTTGATGGATTTTAAAAATTAAAAATACAGCATAAAACGCGTTATCAATAAAAATAACAATTAGCCACATCAATGTGGCAAAGGTAAATTAACGTTTACTTGAAAAAATAACGTTTACATTTCAGAATCAACAAAAATATAGTCAGCTGACCATTAATCTTTCATCAACACCATCCCTTTAAGATTACCTCGTGAAAAAATAACGTCAGAAAAACAACATAAAAGGTTATTTTGTAAACATATCTATTGCCAACATAAAAACCCCTCAATTCCCAAAGGAAAGTTCCAATTTTATTTTTTTCTAATTATCTAACACTCAATCCAACTGATTCACTTGGAAACCGTATAAAAGATATAGGAAAGTCTTTAGAATGTTTCATGCGAGTTGGTAGAAAGAAGTTTCAACATGATTATGTCTTTGGAATAGATTGGAATTTAGTTCAAGTACTTGTATATTTTGAATAAAAAACAAGAAGAATAAAAACTGTTTATAGACCAAATTGAATATGTACACAACATAACCACATACAACGTATACAACAAGCCCTGTGCTTAACGTTATTTATGACAATACCAATGAAAATTTCTTTGAAACAGATTAAAATATAGTTCAAGTACTTATATATTTTGAAAAAAAAAGAAAGAATACAAGTTAATTAGAGGCCAAATTGAATATGCACACAACATAACCACATACAACGTATACAACAAGCATTGTGCTTAACGTTATTTATGACAATACCAATGAAAATTTCTTTGAAACAGATTAAAATATAGTTCAAGTACTTATATATTTCGAAAAAAGAAAGAATAAAAGATAATTGGAGGCCAAAATTGAATATATGAGTAACATAACCACATACAACGCATACAATAAGCATCGTGCTTAACGTTTATTTATGGCAACAACAATAAAAATTCTTTGAAACAGATTAAAATATAGTTCAAGTGCTTCTATATTAAAAAAAAAATAATAAAAAGTTATTAGAGGCCAAACTGAATACGTCTATAACACAACCAGATGCGAAATATACGACAAGTATTGTGCTTAAAGTAATACCGAGGACATCAATATGAAAGCATTTTTTCCCCCTGGCTCCACCTTTGATCCGTTCATACCTGAGATCCAGGATTTTCTAAGATTTTTTTTATTAAGATTTTTTCGTTGCGTAAATTCTCTCCTTTGTTGCCACACTTGAATCATGAAAGAAATCAGCGGAAACTTTTCTTGTTTGCAAGCAAGCTCAGCAAAACGGTTGAAACAGTAATTTATCTGCAGTTGATCCTCGAGTAATACAACAATCAATAGGGTGGTACATGGGCGCCCATAAGCTGAATTCCAGGGAGGGGGCAAACTTCGTCTAATTGCTACTGTTAATGCTATATAATAGAAATCTCAGAACAAAAATATAAAAATAAGGCATCATCATTCAGCCAGGGGGGGGGGGGGGCAAGAGCCAACCCCCTGTCCCCCATATGGGCGCCCATGGGGTGGTACATACGCATGCCATACTTAGGACGAATAGCTGCAGTATGGTGAAAGTTTGCCAAGCTCTGGGATGTATACTAGTTGGCTGAGAGTTAACTACCCCTCAATTTGACACAGATTTTCAGAAAACATACATCCTACCCCTTCGTTCCCAGGTGCTGTGGATTGCGGAAAATCGTTGCGATTTGCGAGATGCACAAAGATTTTTTTTTTGCGATTTTGTGGGAAAACGCAAATCCGCATGCTTTAAAACATTTCAAATCTTGCGGAAAACGCAAGCAAATTATGAAGATGGAAACTGTAGAAAAAATAATAATTGCAATTAGATTTGAAGATTGCTGTTCAACCAAATCCAGAAAAACCACAATAATGAAATCCAACTAGTTAAGGCGTGGGAACAAGTTTCCAGGGAGACTGGACTATCAGGTCAGCCAGTGATTGGAATGTCAGCAAAACATGGACAATAGCAGCTGTGGCGGGGAATAGAATCATTCTAATATCTTCTAGCCTATTTAGCCTTCACTTATCCCGCATGTGACTTTTCAGCATTCAAAATGTGTTTTTATGGAAACTCTTCTGCGGTTTTACCGCTAAGAGAATGCGGTTATCACATTTCATTTTTCTGCAATCCGCAGTATGTGGGAATGAAGGGTAAGTCTTGTTTTTAGGCACCAGGTTTGAAGCGTATTTTATGCAATATTTTATTTCGACAAAAATTATTTTCAGGTTTTCCGTATTCAACCCAGCAAAACTTCAGAGCGTTTTGCTTTACGGGTTCCAAGCTCGCTGGAAACGGGTTTTTTCAAAATTAGAACGAGCCACAATAGCACGATCGAACACGGTTTCCGAAAGACCCGAATACGGATAAACGATAATATGCAAAACCCAGGTCCAACCCCGTGTTGAATGTGGGGTGGCCTGAAAATCGGGCTCCGAAGAGCATAGGAAACGGAACAGAGAAGAAAAGTTGGCACTTTATCACTTATTTAATAGATATTAAATACTAGCACCACCAATACATCGGCATTGTAGAGCAGAATTAGAAGAACTAAAAACAATCAATGAAAGTCAAGCTGTGCTATCGATTACATAATCATGTTAACACATAAATAAATAGATGAATTACGAAACAATGGATGAATACCAATATTACCTATTTGGCAAAAGCGATCCTTTCATCATATAAAAAAAGAAAGAGAAAAAACAATGAATATTTTATTCATTTTATTATTTATATTACCTATTTATATTACCTATATTACCTATTTATATTACCAATATTACCTATTTGGCAAAAGCGATCCTTTCATCATATAAAAAAAGAAAGAGAAAAAACAATGAATATTTTATTCCAGTTGCTCGTTTCACATTAATAAAAACGGAAAGCTTGACACTACCACGATAAATCTTTTTGAATAAATGCATAAAAAACCGACTTTACTTAGCTTCCTAGGGGCCAGCTTCAAAAGAGAAAACATTCAGAATTCATAAAACATATAAGCACAATCTGTCAAATTTGACTCCAAGAATGATTAAATAATCTATTTGACTTTCAGCTAAGTGCTCAGAGGAAAAAAAGATGTCATTTCTCTTATAGTATGTCGGTTGAGTTTTTTCAACTAATTTAATTGTAACTAGAAATTGCAGAAGGACGGTATCAGGCACGTAAACAGATGGCAGCAAGCACATACGCGGATTGGGCTCGTACTCCCATTAAATCTCTTGATTTTCGTGACGATCCCTTTCTTCCCATTCATCTATTTTCCGAAACTGTGTAAGAGCGTTATGCGGCGTACGTGACGCAGATGTGGACGAGATTTTGGGTAATAACGAGCGTTATTTAGAAGGAATTAAATTAAAAACACAAGTCTTTTCAACTGAAAGTAAGGAGCAAAATCAAAACTTAAAACGAGCAAGAATTATTTTGTTACATGAAAGGTCCTGTCCCCTCCTCAATATCCCGCTAGTTTTACACTAGTTTTTTTACTAGTTTCAATACACTATTTTTTTTATTAGTTTAAAAAACAGAGTTGCGGCAAAGAGTCAAACTTCAGTGTAAAGAGCGAGGTATTGAGGAGGGCGCAGCACATTTCATAAAACGGAGTAATTTCTGCTCGTTTTAAGTTAAATGTTGCTCCTAACTTACAGTTGAAACAACTTGTGTTTTTATTTAATTTACAAACATACAAAGATGGCGATAAATGGGGCGGACCCTGTCCAAAAAGGACGTGGCCTCTAACCATATGGTTAGGAGTTCTGCAATGTAGGTTCTTTAATTGCCATACAAAAGAAAACAAATCTATAAGAATATATACAGAAAGGACGATGCATTGCACTAATTACCATCGTCCCATTCTCAGCCTGTTGGGTTTAGAAATCTGAAGGGAAAACACGGGAACCACCAAATGATTTTCCCTTAGCCACACATAACACTCAGGGCCGTAGCCAGAGAACCAAGAGATCGGTACCTGCAGTACGCGGACCATTGCTCTGCAGCCAAAAAAAGTTAATTCTAGTGCCATTTTCAGTAAAACTAAATCGGCACCATTTTTGGCGGAGTTAAAATTTAAGGGCAAGACTACAAAAGGATGTAGTCATCTACAAAAGGATCAGTGGCGTAAGAAGGGGTGCAGAGGGGGGGGGGTGGACCGTCTTGGATGCCATCCTTGTAAGGGTGAGAAAAAAAGGGATCCATAAGGCTGTTTTTCATATTTATTTCCGTTTTCATATTATTCAGTTTGTTATCTTCAATAAAATTACTTTCAAAACAGATTCATTACCATCTCCTATTGATTTTAGCGGATCACAGCGGTAGTAGCTTGAATTAGCTATTTCTTTTTAACACACACCCTTTAAAATTCATTAATCGCTATGCCACGTAAAATAATCATACTTATTATAACACTGATGTTATAGGAATGTTAATACGAATACTATGTTTAAAAATATTGCATTTTGCTTATACTTTATTGCGTATTAAGTTATTTACATTAAATATTTACATACAAATTCTTGAAAACCCACAATTTACTTTTCCTTTCACATCTTTTTTTCCATAATATAAACACTATAAATGAGTTTTGTTAATTCTCTGTTTAGCAGTTAGGGTTTAAATAAAAAAGTTGGGGGGGGGGGGGGAGGGGGGGGGAGAATTTGAGATTCCGTCCCGGGTGTCAGAAGACCATTCTATTCTACTGTATGCATGTATGTATGACGGCACTAAACCCTCAAAGTCCAAACCAGCGGTGCATTTCGTGGCCCTTCAGCCAGGAAGTGCAACAGGGGGGGGGGGAGAGGGGAGGAGGGGCATCCAGTGCTTTCGCATAATTTTCCTGCTTACCTTCCCCAAGTTTCTCCAGGTACCCATTTAGAGCTGGGTCGACCAAGGCTGAGCCAGAGTCACGCCACTGACCCTGTCCCAAACCAAATAACCGACCACGCGAGAAATCGATCCCGTGCCCCTCGGACAAAGGGTTCCCAACCCAGTAAGTAGTAACCGTACAATTCGTTGAAAACCTACACGCAAACCTACGCCTGAGGCATGGATATGTGTGTAGGTTTTCAACGAATTGGGGTTACCAGGGTCATTTGCAAAGAGGTACCATTTCTATAGAAGGTATAGTAATTTGAAATATCATATGGAATTTGCTTGAAGGTATATACTTTGCGTACGTGCCCGTACCAAACAGGTTGGTTATAATCTGTTCTGGTTCAAGTTTTTTCTGGCACAATTAACTGAATTTCTATTTCATGACATACAAGTTTTTTTTAGGTTAGATCCGTGTTGGAAAAACCGGTGTATCTTTTTTAGATGCTAATTATTTTTTGTATATATTCAAGTTTCAAATTAGATTCCTCAACAGTTTTGAATAGTTTATTGAACATAACACAACTGACATTTTTTGTAAGCATTTACATAGAAAATGGATAATTCAAAGCAATTTCTGGTGAGTAAAAATTTTCTCATTATTATAATAAAAAAAAAGAAATTGTCTTATCATTAAGTTAAGGAAGAAATTCTTTCCTTACACTAGAACTAAGGGTACTTATATACTTAGAAGCCTATTGTTTTTAGGAGCTGAAACCTCTAAATAATTCTCTTATAGGTTGAAGCTTACGGCGGCTTTTTTTTTTTAGGTGTGTTTTTGAAAATACTTCCAGGCCAGTCTGCATTTACGGTGTGATTTTTATCATGATCAGTTAACCTTTTTAGGGATGTTTTTGAAAAAAAAAGTGCTTAGCTCTATTGAAAAAAAAAAAATGTTTTACACTACTTTAAATGCCTAACATAAACTGAATTATTTTCCAAACCCAAAATGCATTTTTTTTTCAAGGAAGTGGACACATGCAATACCCCCCCCCCCTTCTGAAAAGAGGGCACGATATGGTGAAGGTATATTAATGCAAGCTACAAGACCTTCAGTTATCAAATTCGCTACTAGAACTACACAAGACCAGCCAATGCCTGCGAATCTTTTAATGACAGGGACCTCTGACCCCAGTGTTAGCTCCATATCAGCTGGAAGGAACTTGAAAAGGGAGTGGACTGCCTTATATAATGCCTCAGCTCAACCTACTGAAGATTGTGACCTTAACCCCCCTCAAGTTTTGCCAAGGAGTTCAGATATAGAAGTCCAGTCAGAATTTGTAAGTATATACATAATTTTTTTGTTTCTATCCCTATTTTCAAAAATAAGGTAAATTTTCTCAGGGGCATAGCTTTTGATGAGTAAAACTTAAAATTTGTTTCCAAAAACTATTTCATTTTCTTTCATTAACCAAATTAGCTGGTATATATATAAAGGAATGATTATCATGCATTTCTATAACAAAAAAAAACCTTACCTCGTAACTTCTAACCAAGATGCATTCTAATGCAATAATTCCAATATTCCTTTTAGACAAAAAAAACTAACTATTTGAAAAAAAACGAAAGCGAAAA
Organism: Artemia sinica; assembly: GCA_027921565.1. NCBI lineage: Eukaryota > Metazoa > Arthropoda > Branchiopoda > Anostraca > Artemiidae > Artemia > Artemia sinica. The sequence continues at coordinate 7,651,635 of CM051259.1, read as the reverse complement.
CAATTTGCTACTATACAATTGACGCGCACTTTTAGACTGGTATTTTTGCCCTAATGCATTTGCATACATCCGCTACTTATCAGATCTACCATCGCTTTTTAATCCGATATGAATTCTAAGTGGGTCGCATGCAAAGCGGACTTTAAATAGCAAGATGTATATCTTCAATAAGCAATTTACACAGGGAAAAAGGTTTTTTGATAATTTCCAAATATGTCTTCGCAGCAATGTTAAGAAACATTATTTGGGTGAAGCCGTTTTTGGTCGTTTCATTGAAACACTTAGGTGTTTTCGAGAAAGAATTTGAAGCTGTTCTATTTGAACAGTGTTGTGAAGTCCGATACCCCCCCTAACTCGAAAGGGTATCGATCCTCCTACATCGAAGGAAGCTCCCGGTTCCCAAGGGTCCTCCCCGGGAGAGGGGGAGGGGAGGGAGGGTTCTAAAAAAGGACCATCCAACATTTTAATTGCACTTTAATTGTTGATATGGATGGAGAAAAAAGTTCTTCTCTCTCTTACAAGCATTTATTTAGCCCAGGTCAACTTCAAACAAATCCGTTGGCAAAAGACACAGGAAAATACGGATTATTGAGAAGGTAGCACCATCAACCACCGACATATGGGGTTTATACTTTTAAAAAATACAAAGTTCAATATTCGAAACTAGCTTCAGCAGGAGCTTAGGATAGTAGTGGTGACAATTGAGATATAAGGAGCAATTGCCCCCTATTTTTGAAAAAATACCTTTTTGTGGCATTTATACTTTTAAAAAAAATACAAAGTTCAATATTCGAAGCTATCTTCAGCAGGAGCTTAGGATAGTAGTGGTGACAATTGAGATATAAGGAGCAATTGCCCCCTATTTTTGAAAAAATACCTTTTTGTGGCATTTATACTTTTAAAAAAATACAAAGTTCAATATTCGAACCTATCTTCAGCAGGAGCTTAGGATAGTAGTGGGGACAATTGCCCCCTATTTTTGAAAAAATACCTTTTTGTGACATTTATACTTTTAAAAAATACAAAGTTCAATATTCGAAGCTATCTTCAGCAGGAGCTTAGGATAGTAGTGGTGACAATTGAGATATAAGGAGCAATTGCCCCCTATTTTTGAAAAAAAATACCTTTTTGTGGCATTTATACTTTTAAAAAATACAAAGTTCAATATTCGAAGCTATCTTCAGCAGGAGCTTAGGATAGTAGTGGTGACAATTGAGATATAAGGAGCAATTGCCCCCTATTTTGAAAAAATACCTTTTTGTGGCATTTATACTTTTAAAAAATTCAATATTCGAAGCTAGCTCCAGCAGGAGCTTAGGATAGTAGTGGTGACAATTGAGATATAAGGAGCAATTGCCCCCTATTTTTGAAAAATACCTTTTTGTGGCATTTATACTTTTAAAAAATACAAAGTTCAATATTCGAAGCTATCTTCAGCAGGAGCTTAGGATAGTAGTGGTGACAATTGAGATATAAGGAGCAATTGCCCCCTATTTTTGAAAAAAAATACCTTTTTGTGGCATTTATACTTTTAAAAATTCAATATTCGAACCTATCTTCAGCAGGAGCTTAGGATAGTAGTGGTGACAATTGAGATATAAGGAGCAATTGCCCCCTATTTTTGAAAAAATACCTTTTTGTGGCATTTATACTTTTAAAAATTCAATATTCGAAGCTAGCTCCAGCAGGAGCTTAGGATAGTAGTGGTGACAATTGAGATATAAGGAGCAATTGCCCCCTATTTTTGAAAAATACCTTTTTGTGGCATTTATACTTTTAAAAAATACAAAGTTCAATATTCGAAGCTATCTTCAGCAGGAGCTTAAAAAAAAATATATATATATTTTTTAACATGTTCAGTTGACATTATGAAAGACATAAGGCAATGTAACTTTTTTTCTTCTTCTTTTAATTGTTCAGGTGGTGGTGGTAGTGATAGTGGGACAATGACTATGAGAAATTGACAAAGTTTATTAACTATAAAAAAATTTACATAAAAAATAAAACTTTTTTTTTCTACAGATTAAAAATATAGCACCACCACCAGCGACACCATTGAGTGATGAAGCAACTATATTTACAGGACCAATTCTGTCACCACCAGCAGAGTTCAGGGATGAAGCTACACTGCTCCTAGAGAATATGGAGTGGGAAAGTGGCTTCCTTAACGATGTTTTTGGGGAAATGGCCAGCCTGGATGACTTAAGCTGTGATATTGACATGCTTGAGGATCCGGGGTGGACAGATAGTTCATGCGTGAATATTTAGATGATGATGTTACAAGTAAATCTGAACCGGGTCCTCATAACGAAATTCCATCAGAGGACAATACAGGCTGGCTCGACCAATTGTCCCCAAACACATTGGAATATGTATTAGGGGACCTCATGCCACATCCCCCCAATATGATTGAACAGACTGGGAGTGGTGTTATTGACAATTCTCTGTCACCCGCCACCACTCCACTTAATGCTATAGATAGAAGTAGTAGTAATACAACAGCAACAGTACCCCCTCTTCCGGATTTTTTTCTCTCCAACTCTGCCTTGCATCACACATTGGTCTACAGCGCCAAATTCGGTGACCCTTTCAACTCTCTAGTGTCGGGGGATATAATAACAGATCCCCTGGCCATTACACATTCATATACTGATAAGATTCGAGCCATTCTTGAACAACAAATGGGGGTGTGGGGAGTGGGGGTCAGTTTAAAAGCATCAATAGCACTAAAAATATTTTTTTTAAATGAAAGTGCGGGTGAGATGTATTCGAAATACTTGCACACAGAGATGTTGGCAATACACCCGCATTTATCAAATTATGGGGAGGTTTTTCTAAATTGGGCCAATAGTATTCAAAGTAAGTGGGAAAATTATAACGAGGGGGGTAGTGGATCTGTGGTTTTATTTATTGAAAGTTTAAATGTTAACATTTGTAGGTTTAAAAAGGATTTTATTGTAAGAGGTGGGCATGGGGGAGGGAGGGCAATTGAATTAAAATATCATTCAGATTTAGAGGGGTGTAGGGGGATACAACGAATCTGTTTCGATACGAGGCTGCAGTGTTTCAAGTATGCGTTTTTAATTGCGGCATACAGACCACTTCGAATAGATGCCACTAAGAAAAAGTTGGATAAAATGGCAGTTAATGGTAGGGAGGGTTCAAAGTTCCCCAAAGTAGATTTTAATTGTTTAAATGGTCAATATCCCGTGACACTAAAAGGAATAGATATTTTTGAGCGGGCTAATGCACATTTAAAGATTGGTGTCACGGTGTTACAGTATGAAACAGAATTTGAAGAGGGTCAGCGTTCCGATAAGAAGGGTGTATTATTTCCAGTGCGGGCTCCTTCAATTGAATCAGTAGAACATTGGGTGTGGCTTCTATACACCCCACCCACAGACTCCGATTCAATTGGTCATTTCAATCCAATTACGGATATTAGTAGGGTTCTAAGTGAGGGTTAAAACGGGGCGTGGGGGTGCATGCTATTACTGTCCAACATGCCTCTCAAGATTTCGCTCTGATTTAAAGTTAAAGCATCACATGAAACACTGTAAACGTCATGGATACCAGGCTGTGGAGACGGTAAGCGGAGATAGAGCGATCTTACGTTTTAAAAATTTTCAAAACACGCTCCTGCAGAGCAATAAGATCGCTTTGGACTGCGAGGCTAAGCTGACAGACGTGTGCGATCCGTCAAATTCAAATCATGTTAAAATACATGAAGTCATAGGGGTCTCTTACGCTCACGCGCAACGAGATTCCAATAATACCATGCAAGTGCTGGAGGTAGTTGAGATGTTGAGTGACGGTGAAGACTGCATGCGCTCGGCATTGGTCAGTCTAGTCAAAACAGCGAACGGTGCAATTTCGCGCCTTCGTTATACAAACTATCCTATGGTCCTATCACCAGATGACATAGTGGCCATTAAAAATCGTAAAATGTGTTGGGTTTGCAAGGGAGAATTTGATGATGGTGTTGGGAATGGGGGGAGGAGGAAGGTGATTGACCATGATCATTTGTGGCAGGAAATTACATCGGGAGGGAGTAACTTTAGAGGGGTAGCACACCAGTCATGCAATTTAAACGTTAGACAACAATATTTCGTACCTGTTTTTATACACAATTCCAATTACGACTTAAAGTTTGTTCTTCCGGCGTTGGCCCGCATTGCCAAGGGAGGAGTTGTAGATGACGCATGGATAGATGGTTCTTTTTCATATAATATCATACCCAAATCATCGGAGAAGCTACTGCTGCTAGAATTCATGTGGAAAACAGTTGACAAGGGTAACACGTGCCTGAATAAAATCCGTTTTTTAGACTCTTTCAGCTTCTTCCCCAAATCTTTAAGTCAATTGATTCAGGTGCAGAAAAGTGACAATTTTGATAGCTTCCCCCTCCTCAAACAGCGCTTCCCCGATGATGAAATGTATGATTTATTAACGTGTAAGGGTATATATCCATATGATTATTACAACTCTGGCTCGAGGCTAGATGAGGTGTCACTACCGCCCATTGAAGCTTTTTACAATTCTCTTACTGAGAGTGAGTGCACCACTAGCGACTACGAATTTGCTAAGAGGGTTTGGGCAAAGGGCGGATGTAAAAATGGGTGGGATTATTGTAAACTTTACTTGGCCAGTGACGTACTCACTCTTCTGGATATTGTGTGCAAAAATACGGATAAAATCTATGGGGAATTTGGGTTGGATTTAGGTTATTATTTTTCCACTCCCCATTTGGTGATGGACTTGATACTTAAAATCAGCAAAGAAGAAATAGGTCTGATCGCCGATGTGGATCAGCATCTGTTTGTAGAGAGATCAATGAGGGGTGGGTATGTTTTTCACGGGGATCGTATCATGAAAACTGATCCGAGTGGACAGCACACCGATGAAAAGTCGGACGCAGTTTTTTTGGATATGAATTCTCTTTACCCATCGGCAATGTCTCACTACTGTTTGCCGTGTGGCAATTATAAATGGCTTGACAATCCCTGTGCTTCGAATTTCCCCGACATTGCCAGTGTTGAGGAGAATGGGGCACAGGGATGGTTTTTTGAAATTGACGGTGAAATACCCATGGAAATCCATGACTCGGTAAAAGACTTTGTTTTTCCGTGCATAAATAGACCGGTGGGTAGGGACTCTCTGAGCCCCTACAATTTATCTTTAGTAGAGGACGGGAGTATGCACTGGGTACCTTCAAAACAAAAACTAATTGCCGATCTCAACCCGAAACAGAATATCGTTGTTCATCACGTGCTATTGAAATGGATGGTGTCCAATGGTTTCAAGGTCACAAAGATTCATAGAGCCCTCCAATTTGATCAAAAGCCTTACATGAAAACGTTTATTGACACCTTTGTCAGTAAGCGTTCACAAGCGAAAACGAAAGTTGAAAAAGAAGTCTATAAAACTCATTTTGAACTCAGCTTTCGGTAAAATGTGCGAGAGCGTACGACACAGAAGTCGATGTGACATTGTAACCAACCCCAAAGATTGTGCTCGAATCATTGCGGATCCAAACTTCACATCGTTCACAATCATAGACTCCAATATGGTTCTCCTACATCGCAAGAAAAGAAACATTGTATTAAATAAAAATATTGCAGGCGGAAGTGCAATAACTGAAATATCCAAGAAACTCATGTTGTCATTTTATTATAATGTATGCAAGGTACAGTGGCCGATTGAGGGACAAGTTCAAGTGTACTACGGGGACACTGATTCACTCCTGTTAAAAGTCAAAACTGAAAATCTATTGAATGATTTGGAAAATGGCGAGTACATTAGCTCACGAATGGACTACACTAACTGGGACGAATCCCTCTACCCAGAGCTAGTGAAACGCCAGGCCCCAAATCAATTGTTAATGTTAAAATCTGAAACGGGTAGCGATCTGATATCCAGTGGTGTGTTTCCTGGACCGAAGGTATACTGTGTGGAAACGCACGGCAAGGATATCAAACAAGTTTGCAAGGGGGTACCTACACACTTTGTAAAAAATAATTTCGACATGAGTGTGTATAGAAACTGTGTGGAACGTAGTTTAGTGCCAAGGGCGAAAGTCATGGCGATTCGCTCTTTACAATTTAAAAACTACACAGTTAGAGTTGAGAAAAACGCCATGTCTACCATATCGGACAAAGTCTATGTACTTGAGGATGGTGTGAAGGTATTGCCACACGGTCATTATTTAATTTCAGACCGAGTTGAAGTACAGAGTACAGAAAACAACTCGGTCTAAAAAAATTAACTTAAATTCACCAAAAAAAAAGTATAAATTGGATGGGAGGTTTTTTTTTGGGTAATTAGGTTTTTTTAATTCTTTTTTTTCTATCACAATCAATTTTCAATGTGTGTGGGTGTGTTTGCAAGGCAGATCAATTTCCAGTATTTAATGCCGGCCCCCGGCCCGGGCCCGCCGCAGCGGGCCCCGGCCGGCGCTTCCCGGCCCCGGCCGCCGCAGCGGCCGCCCCCGGGGGGGGGGGGGAGGGGGGACCCCAAAATTTAAAACTCTGTAAATAAAAGTGATATTTCAAGTGCGCATTAGTCCAATAAATGTTGTATTTTTTTATAAATAAATAAACAGAAAAAAAAGTGTATTTATTTAAGTGTTTTTTTTCTAGTGGTTATGTAAATGTTGTATTTTTTTTATTATAAATAAATTAAAAAAAGTGTATTTTTTTTATTCATGTTTAATGTGCCTTTTTCAATGTAGTATTTTTTTTAAAGTATTGTTACCTTTTTATGTATATAATAAAGTCATTAGACAGCCATAGTCTACAGTTAGTTGTCCAGGTGAACTGTTGAAGGGAACATGTATCAATTTAAAACACCATTCAGATCGTTTCTGTGTGGACCGTCAATGTCGGGCAAAACAACACTCTTAACTAAAATAATTAAAAATTGTGATAAAATGTTTGTGGAAAAGCCGAAAAAAATCTACTATTGCTATAGTATTTGGCAGGAGTCATATGATAAAATAAAAGCAATTGCTGCCACGACAGGGTTGGTGCAGATACAATTCATACAGGGACTTGATGTTTTCAGCATTATTGAACAAAACTCTTGGTTGATCATTGACGATCTGGCTGAATCTATTGAACAATGGTCCCAGGAAATGCTACAACTGTTCACTGTTCGCTCTCATCATGAACAGATTTCCGTTACTCTGGTTCTACACAATCTCTTTCATCAGAGCAAATGTATGCGAACACTTGCATTGAACTGTACCTACTATATCATCTACAGAGTTGTTCGTGATTCTAGCTCGATAATAACTCTCAATAAACAAATCTATCCGGGAGCCCCCAAATTTCTGCTCTCAGCATACAATCAGGCAACTAATAAACCCTACGGCTACATCCTATTGGATCTTAATCAAAATACACCCGAGGATCTGCGTGTAGTCACAGATATTTTTGACAATGAAATTACAGTATATCTCCCCGTGAACACTAAAAAGACCTATTAGTTGCTATCATGACACTGAAGAAAATACATGAAAATAGACATTTGTTTTCAGTTCTAAGCACTTCAAAAACCTCCGCTTAGGAAAGCAATACTCAAACACGGTATTGACAACGATTTCATTAATCTAATATCCGAACTTTGTTTAAATTTGATCGAGGGTAATGTTCAAGTGCCAGAAGTAGTTAAGCAACAGGCAAAGCAACATCGTTCCATTGTACGTACATTGGCCTCTAAAAAGAAAGGAAAGAATTTCAAAAGGAAACGACTTCTTCAGGCGGGCGGTAGCTTTTTCACACTTTTACTGCCAATAATTGCAGGACTTGTAAACAGTTTTCTCTAAAAGAGAATGGCAAAACCCTATAAATTGACTCCAATAGAACTCGCTCTCTCACCCGTCGAACACTTTGAGAACAATCTGAGTAAATTCCTTGACAATGAAAATATTGAGGATGATAAAAAACTGCTTTTACTTCAAGATGCACTTCGCCGAGTGGACAAACACAAGTCCTATCGCTCGAAGCCCACTGCTGCTGCTGCTGCTGACCCCAAAAAAGAATCATCTCCTCAGCATTCTGCTGCTGCTGCTGAGACACAATTAAAGAACGAGGAATTGGATTCGATTGTATTGAAAATTGGAAATCTAATGCCCCACTCATATCGTGAACAAAGTAAACGACTCCTAGCCTATCTCTTGGAAAGTGATCACATTCAAGTTGAGAGCAATGGGGCAGGGATTATAATTCAGGGCAAGAGCTATAATCTACTTGATTTAATCTATGATATGGTTACAAATCGTAAAGGACTATTATCATTTGACACTCATCTATAAAACTTTCTAAATACATTAAACTTCCCCAAAAGTCTTATTGGCAATAGACAAATTCTAAAAAAATTAAATGAACATGCATCAACAACAACATTGACACCATTAAAAAATGAACTTGAAGAAGAAGATTTTAAATCAATTTTGGAAAATACTAGCACACCGCTGATAGCTAGACAAAAGCGAAGACGTATCAAGTCATCATCACCACCACCACCAACGGCCAGTATACAAAAGGGTAGCGGTCGTTACACAACGTGTTTACGTTCAAAATGGTTGAAGTTCTGAAAGGTGTTTATGAAAATATTGGTGAGGCGGGGAGTTTAAGTTCCCCCACAACTCTTTCCAAAGTCACTGGTGTTCGCACTAAAAATGTACAAGACTATCTACAGAATGAATCAAGTTACACTCTGCATAGAAATCATAGACTTCGTGCCAATCAATATCGAAAAACTAAAGCCTTTTACCCATTGCATATAATGCAAGCAGATCTCCTGACTCTAGATGAGCTTCAACGGCGTCACAATACACCGTACAAGTACATTCTACTTGCAATCAGTGTTTATAGTCGTTATGCATATGCAATTCCATTGCGATCAAAGAGAGGTGTTGAAGTTGCTCAGGCCATTGAAAGTATTCTCCAACAGGATTCGTATAAAAAAATTCAAACGGATCGCGGTAGTGAATTTGTTAATCCCCATGTTGCAAAAGTACTAGAAAAATATAGTACACTGCTCTATCATAGTCACAGTCCTATAAAGGCTGCATTGGCCGAACGATTGATAAGAACTATTCGACTTTTAATTTCAAGATATTGTACATTGAAAAATACATCGGCTTTTATTCGTGATCTTGATAAAATCATGTTGATTTATAATCAACGACCTCATCGATCATTGTCCAACTCTACGCCAACGGAAGTTCATCATTCTGATCATGATACAATTGACACCTTTCTTAAACAGTATTCCAATGAATCGTCGGCTGTCAAGAAGAAGAAAAATAAATTCAATGTTGGTGATACTGTTCGAATTAATAGAACAACTAATGTTTTTGAAAAGGGGAATTACTTATGGTCCACCGAACTTTTTAAAGTGGCAAAAATCCTAGACACTAAACCCATAACTTATCGTTTGCGTGATACCAAAGATGAGGAGATTCTCGGCGACTTTTATGACTATGAACTACAAAAAGTTAAAAATGCTAGTGAAATCTATCAAATTGAAAAGATATTAAAGAGACGTACTCGTGGGGGTAAGAAACAGTTACTTGTTCGATGGCTAGGATACAACTCTGATTTTGATTCTTGGATCGGTGTTGAAGATATTGACAATGCCCCATGATTTCTATGTAACTTTCATGTCCAACGTTTCCGATCCTCTTACAATGACTTGAATACGACAAGTGATTTTTGGACAAAACTCTCCCCCGCCATCAAATTTGACGGTGCATATGAAGTGGCTCTTGTCGACTGTATTCTCAAAAATACCTATGACATCCTGAGAAAGGATCGTAAATATGAAATAAAAATACGACCGTTTGAATTCGGTGATGAAGGTGCAATGGCAACTTTTGACTCTAATCAGTACCCTATGCTAACATCCCCTACAGGGAATACAATAACATGCATGAACTGTGTCGAGTTATCAACAAAAAAATTGCAAGTCGAAAAAAAGGTGGTTTCACTTTCAATTACTCGACGGAACAAAGGAGAATTTATATTACCAATCCATTTGAGAATGAAAGAATTTTCCTCAATGAGAATTTACGTGAGGTTCTTGGTTTTAAAAACCGTATTATTAAGACAGAAAATTTCAGTGGTAGTGACCATGTTATCTATGCAGACTATGCACCCAGCTTCTCCACGGACACTTGTATATTTCTCTACGCTTCATTTGTGGAAAACATCTCGGGTTGGTAATTCAAATGTTCCCCTCCTACGAGTTCTTGAACGAAAAAACCAATCAAGAACATGTTCACCACTACAATATAAAGCATCTTCAGTATATTCCCGTAAACACTTCCTATTGGAACTCTGTCAGTTAACACTAAGAACTGAATTAGGTGATCCAATAGCAATTTCAAAAGGCTTAGCAGTGATTACATGTCATTTTCGACCCATTGTCAACGACAACGACGGTACAATAACCTAAAAAATGAACAATAGAAGAATTCCATTTGTCTGTCCCGATATTGACTGTTATGTTGGTGCTTTGAGTCCACGTCAAATAGGCAATGGATTGGACTACTACAAGGGGCGTACTACAATGTCTGGCTATGGTCTTGGTAGCTGGTTTGCTAGGCTATTTCGTTCTGCACTACCCCTTGCCAGAAAATATCTTGTACCTGCTGCATCAAATTTTGCTGCCTCCACACTACAGGACTGGGGGTCGGGCAAGAATTTCAAGGAGAGTGTTAAGGAAAATATTAGATCTTCAGCAAGAGCCGTTGGTGAACAATTAAAATCTAGACAAAATGGGGAGGGATTGAAAAGGATGCGTTCGCGTCATTCACTCATCAGTCTCCACCCAGGCAGGAAGCAAAGGACATCAACAAGGACTTTGAGGAATAAAACAACGAAGTCCAATAAGCAACAGAAGAAGAAGAAAAAGAAAAAGATTGTTAGATCAAAGAAGGATTTCTTCTCTTAAGATGACTTATCTCCCCCACAAGGAATCATATCCATCAATCAGTTCCTCATTGAATCTATTCAATGCTGAAAATGTTGATGTCAGTGTCAAGTATGGCTACTATGAACAATTTCACCCTCAACAACCCCTCTCGGAAAAATACACTTTCAAATATTTTCCAATGAAGACTATTTCATTGATTTGTCGTCAACATTTATTGATTTAAATGTTGTGGTGAAGAAAAAGTCAGATAATACAACTCCAAATGCCGGCGATGGTCTCTCCTATGAAAACTGTATTCTACACAACCTATTCAAACAAATTAATGTACTTATTAATGGAACATTGGTGAGCACTAGCAATAATTTATCCAACTATGCAAGCTACATACAATTTATGATGATGACGCCAAAGGCGTACAAGGAGATGAGAGGACAATCATTGGGCTATGAATATCGAACAGGTGTTGATACTAATGGTGAGTTGACTACAGCAGTGACCCAGGAGTATCATCTAGTTGGAAAATTAAATCATGAGATATTCAATATATCCCAATGGCTACCCCCCAATGTCAAGATTGACATAAAGTTACAGATGGCCCCATCGAATTTCATTTTGAGAAAAACACTTCCTGCAGCACCCGATGCAAATGTCATTATCACATCGGCAATTCTCCACGTCCGAAAACAACAGGTTATGAGCTCTGTTGCATTGGCAGTGGAAAAGCTAAGAGCCAATGGCAACAACATTAAACTTCTTGTCCCCCATACAATCACCAATCAACGTCACATTGCCACCGGCTCTCGTAGCTATAGCGATTCATCATTTATCAATGGAGAAATCCCATCAAAATTGGCTTTAGCCTTTGTGAAGAGTGGGAGTGCCGTTGGATCCTGGACTGAATCCCCCACGATTTTAATTTTTTCGGTCTATCTAGCCTCGTGAGCAAAGTGAATGGTATTCCACTGTACACTCTATCATTGACAAAAAATCCTATAGAACTCTGTACGAGTTGACAATGCAATCCCTAGATCATGACTCTCAACTATTTGAAAATGGAATAACCGATTCAATGTTTTCAAAAAATCATGGGGTTATTGTTTTGGATTTGTCAGGCACACAGGATATGAGCATAGTACGAACACGGAATGTACGTTTAGAGTGTACATTTGCCAATGCTCTGACTGAGAGTATCACGCTAATATCACTGAGTCAATTTGAAACCTATTGGGAAATCACGCCCGACGGCAGTGTTCTACTAGACCTAGCACCATGAACACAAAACCAAATAATCAACGTATTTAGTATGGATCCATACATGTCCCGGTACAAGTCCTATTGCATACCTTCGGACTTCATTGAAAAAATTCCAAGTGTTAACAATACCTTGATCATTGTTAATAGCAGTCCGTCGACTTTGAAGACCGGTCATTGGCTAAGCATCTTTCAAACAGCGAAGAATATTGAATTTTTTGATCCTCTTGGCCTATCGTATAAATTCTACGCACCATACATCAGCAACTTTATTGAAAGCAGTGGGAAAACCATTATTCAAAATCAACGAAGAGTACAGGATTTAGCGACTAAGACATGTGGCTTTCATGCACTACTCTTTTTCATGTTCAGATGTCGTGGCTACACCTACAAGCAGTTTCTCGACATCTACGTTGACTTACCTCAATTGAACGACTTTCTAGTGGAGAATATACTTACAAGTGTATTTAATATTGATTTTAGTGCCCTAAGAATAAAATGTTCTAAAGATGTATGTGAAATTGTTTATTAATAAAAAAAAATTATATACATGATAAAAACGACTTTTCTACTCTTTAGATTTCATCCACTACTAGGTATTTGTCGACAACAACTAGTGCAGGTAGATTATCTGAATTCACAGTGTACTGATCCTGATGTAGTGCAATGTCAGGGTCACATTTTCTACAGTAGAGTGTGACTTCACTCTTGTCATATCTCTTTGTATAGTCAATGATACTATTCTCATTCATTCTATAGAATTCACATGTTTCAATTTGCCTATTTGAAGCAATTTCACAAACAGTGTCCTCAAGTGTCGAATCACATTCCGTCACAGCCAAATAAAAATCAGTGGGCTTATAATCATAACACCCAATGTCTTCACAACGATGACGTAGAAACCATATTCTTTTGTTGTTCCAACAGTTGAATCGTTGACCCGGTTCCTCCTCCCAAAACAATCTAAAACCACGACGATACCAATCTCGTAGCAATAAACTAAAATCACGGTTAGGATTCTTTCCAATCATACCGGGATATGTACTCTCCCACTGCTTGCATTTATCATAATGACAATTGGAGCATAGGTGACCTCTAGGATGAGAGTCACACACCTCTTCAAGACAGGAATTACATCCTTTAATTTGTATAGCATATCCTCTATGCAATTTACACGGGTTGCATAATCTACACTTTTCATCATACTCCTCAATCATTGTGCAATTCTCACATGATGACCAGCTGCCCTGTGTGTACATACATAACGGACATGTATGGAACATTTTGTCATGTGTTAACGCTCTCACTGCCACAATGAAACTGAGCTAGCAACAAAAAAAATGTCTGAGAGAGAGAGAGGAGTAAATCATCCTTGAGCACCATCTTTCTTATGAAAAAAAGTCCTAAATTTCTAAACTAATGTTTAAAAGCATATCCACAATATCATTTTGTCGTGTCGTGATCAATATATCAATAAATTGTGTAAATGCATTTGGACCACGATGTAGAAGCTTCATACAATAGTCTAATGATGGAGAATCAGTTTTCATTATATCGACAAGCATTCCTCGAGAAAATATCTTCCTTTGAATAGACAACTCTAGAAAATCATCATCTAGAATCAAACGTTTTTCCATAAGAACTAGATTCCTCATGATTCGCTCTTTCTGGAATCTATCCATTTTTTTTAGTCCTAACTCTCTCACAACCAACTTCAGACTAATCAGAATTTCTTTTTTCTACTCTAGAAAATATACGCTTGTCTACTATAGAAAGAAAAAAAAAATACCATTGATTTAGAAACATTTTTATTGAACATAATTACAATAATAATATTCACTGATGCATTTTGTTCTCATCAATATATTTCGATAGGACATCTAATGCTGACCGAAGTTTATTTATATGGAGAATATTCACTTTTCCAGCAAAACATAGTTGCTCCTCCTGCTTAAATTTGCTTAATGATATCACGTATCTTGCATACATAATGTCCCATTCAAGACATAGTCTACACCCAGCGGTTATTTCCACAGCTACATTAGGTACTCGTATATCGTTGCTGCTGCTGCTGTCGGTTCCATCATTAATCTCCAATAGTGTAAATGCACCACTCATTTTTTCTCCACTAATATCCTCTCAAATAAACTATTCTCTTTGAATTCAATTCTCTTACTAATATGAAATACAATGAAAATTACTCCTTATATCCGAATCCAACTACCAATCAAGTAGTTAGTGTGACCGTCGCTCTCTCTCTCTGGTTGTCCCCCAAAAATGGGTGTCATAATAGAAAACATATCTATCAACCCATGTAGAGTTCATTGTAATAGGCAAATGACCCTGGTAACCCCAATTCGTTGAAAACCTACACACATATCCATGCCTCAGGCGTAGGTTTGCGGGTAGGTTTTCAACGAATTGTACGGTTACTACTCCAGTAGGCCAGCCACTTAGCCAGGACGACTCACAACGCTATGCTTCTGGCTAGAATAAAAAAAAATAGCATCTTACCTCAATACAGGTATTACAAACACTGCAATGAGAGCATCTTGGGGGTCGATAAAACTGGCATGTGACACACCATTTCATTCGAACGCTGACGCCATTTATGTCAACCGTCTTGTAAAGAGGAGCGCGGAAATCGTCCTCTTTATCTTCGTCAGCTTGTGCTATAAGATACAGCAGAGTTTAACTTTTTATTCTATTTTCGTTATCTTTATATATTGCTGTATGATAGTTTATCATTGAGATTTATTTTTATGAGATTTATGTATTTTATTATTTAAGGTCAATGTTGTTCTATCCTAGATCTGCTCTTTCTGTCTCTTTCTATCTTCGTCAGCTTGTGCTATAAGATACAGCAGAGTTTAACTTTTTATTCTATTTTCGTTATCTTTATATATTGCTGTATGATAGTTTATCATTGAGATTTATTTTTATGAGATTTATGTATTTTATTATTTAAGGTCAATGTTGTTCTATCCTAGATCTGCTCTTTCTGTCTCTGGTGGGAAAATATTTATTTTAATCATGTAGCCTTTTCTTTCACTACATTTGACTAATAATGTTTTAATAAATGTTCTAACAAGCCTCTGTGCAAATATAGCTTATAAACCCTTGTTTTATTTGATATTATAATATTATCCTATTATAGCTAATAAATGGATCCCTATTTACATTTTCAATCCATATAATATTAAAATATGAATCCTTATAATATTGTATAATAGCTAATAAATCAATCCTTAATAATGACCTCATTTTTTTCATTAAACATTGCAACACGTTATGGACGTTCACACCCCCCCCCCTCATTCCCGAGAACCATTATTTCTGACCCGCTAAGAATCTGAACTGCTTGTATATGTGCTGCCCGCACAGATATAAATTTGTTGGCAGCTTGCCAACCCTGAAAATTTGCTATAAAAATACGATTGATAAGCCCCGTTAGATCCTTCAACCCGTCACAGATGGGGCTGAAGAACTTGACACAAAAGTGAACTAAGGTAGATAAGTACTTTTTAGACAAAAATCCAGAACTTTCTGGACAAACAGCCCTTACAGGTAGAGACTTAATGACAACTTGGTAACCCTGAAAATTTGCTATAAAATATGACTGGTAAGTCTCTTCAGATCCTTCAACCCGTCACAAATGAGACCCAAAAACTTGAAACGAAATTGAACAAAGGGAAATAATCGCTTTCTAGACAAACTTCCTTTAGTTTTCTAAAGGAAGTAGTTAAGTTCAGTAAACGAAACCTCCGGAGATTTCCAGGATCTGATATCTGAGTTGATTCCCAAAGATTTGAATCACCTGGCTAAGTGGTTAAGTTTGGTAAAAGAAACTTCTAGGGTTTCCAGGAATTGATATTTGAGCTAATTCCCAACGGTTTTATTTATATGCCTCTCTGTTTCTTTTGAATACCCAAGGGTGCTACTCTGCTGAGTGATTGTTCACCTTAAATGAAACATCCTTATCTAACACTCTCTCAAACCCTCCCCTCGTAGTTCCTCCCTGATTTTCTTTGAAATGACAATTACAATTGCAAAAATCTTCGTGTTACCACTTCCCATGATGCAAGATGGGATATTTGTTGAGATAGATGACAAAACCAGTTATTTCATCAGATGATATATTTTTGTTGATGTTATTTGATGTTTTTGTTATTGACACCTTGTTATCACAAGTGGTATATATGTTGAACAAGGTGATAAAACCATTTTCTTCGTCAGAAAACTATTTTTTTTATTTTCATTCAGTGTCATGATGTCATTTGCCATTGACGTCACGTAAGGTTAAGCGGGATATTTTGAAGGGAACTTAGAGGGGATTTCGGGGGAATTTGTGTACCCCTACTTCATTGACTGCAATTTTGTCTCACACTTCACACGTTTAATCGCCAAGTAAGATACGACCAAGAATTGAGTCACCATCTTCGGCGTACGAGCCCAAGAACGTTAATGGCTGCAGTGTTAACTTTCTTGGACCCATACGCCATAGATGGTGACTCACAACTTGATCAAATTGTAAGTGGTGATGAAAGATGGGGTAAACATACAAAATTGCAGTTAATGGAGTGGAGGTACACAAATCGCCCCAAAACTCTCCTAAAGACCCAAGTGGCAGAATTTTACAAGGAAAGAATTGCCAAACTCCCTCATCACTATGATAACTCCCTAAACTTTAGTGGCGACTATGTTGAAAAGTAGTGTTTAAGTGTGGCTTTCAATTGTATGTAGAAAGCCTTCGTATATCTCATTATACAGACTGCATATAGTAAGTAGGTTTTATTAATAAGTGACTAACTTTCCATGTAGTTTGGTAAATACACCCTTTTTCAAGGGAGCTTAGAATTTTTGCTTGGGTAAAAACATCTTTTCTCTGGTCCTTACAAGGAGCATAAACTATGGCTGTTTTATTTTGTCCAACAGCCTATTTGGCTATTCAATACATAGATATCAAAGATGCTTAAATAAATCTATAGTGGCACTTATAAGTGGATGAATAGTGTCATGTGTTGATCTATTTGAAATTATTGTCAAAATCTGCTTTCTACTTGTATTTCATATTCGACATCAAAGAGTTTATAAATAAAAGAGTGCTGATCATGTGACTTTTTATGAACCAATGTGATTTTAAAGGCCAGAAGTTTTCAAAACAATCATTACAAAAGGCTTAAGTTTTCTATAAAATTCGAAGTATTCATATATGTTAAAATGGCAAAGTATTGTTGTGCTGTAAGGTGTAAAAATTCTGATTAAAGACCTGGTCTCTCATTTCACAGGTTTAATAAACAAAAAGAAAAAAATATCTTTGAAGAGTCAAAATGCATCAAATTACACCTAATGCAATTTTATAGATTTTTATTCTGATGGTCTGGAAACAGATTAGATCTGTGTATTTTCTTCACTTCAGGGCACTACTTCACTTTGAAACTCAACATTATGGAACCCATCACTGTGTCTTCGCTAAGTTTAATTATTATCAACAAACATCGCCACTCTCAATCCATGTTAAGCTGTGACGCTGTGACTACACATGTGAACCCTCCTGAAAGTCCAGCTGTTGCCGATTTTTATCGTGAATAAGTTTTCAATGTTAAATGATGACTGTTGGGCCTTCATTACATTTTATATGTCTATGATCGACCTGGATTGACCTGGTTGACCTGATAAAGAGGAGAGATATAACGCAAAATAATGCTTAACCATTCTTAACACCACATTTAAATATTTAGCAGCGAAAGACTTCAAGAGACACAGCATGTGTTCATTTTTTTCTAGTCCTAAAAAAAAGAATACACTAAGGATTTTGTTTATGTTGTCCAACAGGCAATTTGGCTATTCAACACAAAAAATATTAATGATATTTTAATAAATGAATAAGAAAACTTTACTTAAAGTTAATATATTATAATTATTGAAAAATAATAAAATATGCAATTTATTATAAAAATATTCAATAATTCTCATATGAAGAAGTACTTCTAAGTGGTCAAATAAGGTCATGTGATGATTTTTCGAAATTATTGCCAAAAATAGGCATTCTACTTATCTTTCACAGTTGACCTAGAGTAAACAGGACAGAGTTAAAGCAAAAACTACTTAGTCATCGTAGCAGCATATTTAAATATTTTGCAACGAGCTACTGAAGTAATAAATAGCAAATAGAAAAAGTAATAGGAGAAACAAGGTTTGTCCTTGTCCCCTAATGACCATTTAAGGTAAGAAAAGAAGGATTGATAGAAATCATATCCCAGATTTTCGAAATGCTGACAAATTTAGTGTAATATATTGACACAAACATAAAACCTGGTTTGGCCCAAAATCACTTCCAGAAATTTTCAGACATGCAAAAGGGTCCACTTTAAAGTTTGTCAAAACCCCATTACAATAACCTGTTTAGAGGTAAGTATTCAACCTTTATATGTAATAACCCTTGAAAAGCACAGAAAAAATAATTTGTTCAAAGAAACGAAAAACGAAAATATACTTAATAAATACAGCTTATAATTCATCACGGAAATATAATTTTCATAAGTACATATAAATAGTATTATAATAATTTACTTGGTCTATACCACAGTATATAAATATTAGACAGTATGATCGTCCCCTATCTCACCCATTACAAAAACCCGGACCGAGGTGCGAGTGCTCCGGAGAGCGTAAAAACATAAGCGAGATTCGATCTTTTCACGGGTAGACAAGTCAGATTTCTCTTGAACGCGACACTTGGCTTCAACGTTGGAACACAAAATTTTAAAGAAACTAATTTTAAATTAATTTATTCCAACACATATATGAAAATCGGTAATTAGTAGTGCAATGTTATTATTAGATGTTTTTAGGAATTACAAGTAGGTTTCGAAGTCTCGAGTTGGTTTCAAAGGCATTTTGAGAAAGTTCCTGCCAAAATACGTGTTCCAGGGTAATTGGACCGCTGATGGCAGATCAAATGAGAGGAGCTGTTTGTGCGCGCTAATGAAAGAGTATGTGGGAGGAGCTGTTTGTTCGCACCGAGAATGAAGGGCCAGAAATCATCTGCAGTAAACTTACTAAGAACTATCTTTATACAGTGGTCTATGCATTATATATTTTGTCTATATAGGCTATTGTCTTTAATATATAATTTAAATTTGTTGAATAGAAAATTTAATTTGCTAAATACAATTCAATTTCTAATTATAGGGTCTATCATTCTTCCCTAGCATTTACAGATGGAACCGAGTGCAGTTTCAATCATTGTGACAAAAACCAGGTACTTCTTCACTACAAAGGCCATTACATCAGCTTCAAATTACAACTAATTGCAATTAAAGATTGAGTCATAATTTAATTTATAATTATACCAAAATAATATAATAATACTTTAATAGGTAGAGAAAATATCCAAGTAAACACCCCAGATTTATTACATGAATACTACCACTGCAACTAACAACTCACTGCAGCACCAAGCCGCCTCAGGCCAACACAGCTAGGCATGAAACACCCCAGATTTATTACATGAATACTACCACTGCAACTAACAACTCACTGCAGCACCAAGCCGCCTCAGGCCAACACAGCTAGGCATGAAACACCCCAGATTTATTACATGAATACTACCACTGCAACTAACAACTCACTGCAAAACCAAGCCGCCTCAGGCCAACACAGCTAGGGATGCTCCTCTATTCCCAGCATATTCAAAGCTTCCCTCTTTACACTCTCCCAAGAGGTTTCTATTACCCTTATTTTTTTCGCACCGAGAATGAAGGGCCAGAAATCATCTGCAGTAAACTTACTAAGAACTATCTTTATACAGTGGTCTATGCATTATATATTTTGTCTATATAGGCTATTGTCTTTAATACATAATTTAAATTTGTTGAATAGAAAATATAACTTGCTAAATACAATTCAATTTCTAATTATAGGGTCTATCATTCTTCCCTAGCATTTACAGATGGAACCGAGTGCAGTTTCAATCATTGTGACAAAAACCAGGTACTTCTTCACTACAAAGGCCATTACATCAGCTTCAAATTACAACTAATTGCAATTAAAGATTGAGTCATAATTTAATTTATAATTATACCAAAATAATATAATAATACTTTAATAGGTAGAGAAAATATCCCAAGTAAACACCCCAGATTTATTACATGAATACTACCACTGCAACTAACAACTCACTGCAGCACCAAGCCGCCTCAGGCCAACACAGCTAGGCATGAAACACCCCAGATTTATTACATGAATACTACCACTGCAACTAACAACTCACTGCAGCACCAAGCCGCCTCAGGCCAACACAGCTAGGCATGAAACACCCCAGATTTATTACATGAATACTACCACTGCAACTAACAACTCACTGCAAAACCAAGCCGCCTCAGGCCAACACAGCTAGGGATGAAACACCCCAGATTTATTACATGAATACTACCACTGCAACTAACAACTCACTGCAGCACCAAGCCGCCTCAGGCCAACACAGCTAGGCATGAAACACCCCAGATTTATTACATGAATACTACCACTGCAACTAACAACTCACTGCAGCACCAAGCCGCCTCAGGCCAACACAGCTAGGCATGAAACACCCCAGATTTATTACATGAATACTACCACTGCAACTAACAACTCACTGCAGCACCAAGCCGCCTCAGGCCAACACAGCTAGACATGAAACACCCCAGATTTATTACATGAATACTACCACTGCAACTAACAACTCACTGCAGCACCAAGCCGCCTCAGGCCAACACAGCTAGGCATGAAACACCCCAGATTTATTACATGAATACTACCACTGCAACTAACAACTCACTGCAGCACCAAGCCGCCTCAGGCCAACACAGCTAGGCATGAAACACCCCAGATTTATTACATGAATACTACCACTGCAACTAACAACTCACTGCAAAACCAAGCCGCCTCAGGCCAACACAGCTAGGGATGCTCCTCTATCCCAGCATATTCAAAGCTTCCCTCTTTACACTCTCCCAAGAGGTTTCTATTACCCTTATTTTTTTTCCTTATGGCCATCTCCCACCGCATTTGGGACGACCTACTTTTCTTTTGGCTCTAAATGGTTGTCCGACAGAGACGATTTTTGGCAATCTATCATCCTTCATATGCAGAACCTGCCCTAGTCATCGCAACCTTTCTCTCATTATAGCCCTAGAAAGCGAGATTGAACTATATTTTGCATGCAGTTTACTGTTGGAGATACAGTGAGACATGTACCCAAAACAATCCATAGGCAATTTCTCTGGAAAACATCTAGCAAATGGTGCCTTTCGAGGGGGAATAAGTGTATTTTGATTCCAAATTGTATTGTTGAATAAACTCTATTATTGTATGTGATTCATCATGACTAATCTTATCTTATCTAAACCCTCCTCTGTCTTTCAGAGCACCCATGCTTCAGAACCATAGTTGACCACTGTCATCACTGCAGCTTTCAATATTACAATCTTAGATCGCAGAGTTATCTTCTTATTCTTCCAAGCTGTTTTACATGGATAAATTGCATATATAGATATGAGATAATGTAGAAAAAGTATGGCAATACGTGAGCAGATGGTGACAACTAAAAACAGTGACAAAGAAGCAGGCCTAAACATACCCGTTCCCTGGCGCTTCAGCTGCTTACTGCAACTGATTGCATGGAAGGAAAAGTCCCCAGAAGGCTATAAAAACACATCCTGTTTTTCATTATTATAAATTAATATGTCTATGGTTAATATATAACATAAAAAATATTTTGAGCAGCAAATCTAAAATATGAAATTAGCCTAGATGATGGCAGGATTAGCCTATTTATGAATAACTCTGTGTTATTGGTACTACTACTACTATTAAAAACTCACTGCAGCACTAAGCTGCCTGAGGCCAACACAGCTGCACAAACTCCTCCTCCGCCCCCAAAGCTTCATTCTTTACCCCTCCCTTGAGGTTCCAACCCCCCTTTAAGTCCTCCCTTATGACCTCTTCCTAGTACTAAAACCCTCACTGCAGCACTAAGCTGCCTAAAGCTAACACAGTTCCACGCACTCCTCCTCTGCCCCCAAGGCTTCGTTCTTTACCCCCTCCCTTGAAGTTCCAACTCCTTCTAATTATTACCTTATGATCTGTTCCTACTAAATTAGGTGATGGCCTCCTTTTTGTCTGACGCCATATGAATGACAAAAAGAACAATATGAACCTCCCTTGAGGTTCTAACTCCGTTTAATTATTAACTTATGATCTGTTCCATTTAAATTTGGTGATGGCCTCCTTTTTGTTTGGCCCTATATGAATGACAAAAAGAATAATATGAACTTACCATGAGGTTCCAACTCCTTTTAATTATTACTTTATGATCTATTTGAACTAAATTTGGTTATGTCCTCCTTTTTGTTTGGCCCCATATGAATGACAAAAGAACAATATGAACCTCCTTGGGGTTCCGACTCCTTTTAATTATTACCTTATGATCTGTTCCAACTAAATTTGGTGATGGCCTCCTTTTTGTTTGGCCCCACATGAATGACAAAAGAACAATATTGGGTAATTTGTTCTGGCAATCTTCTGCTGTATTACTCTATCTTAGTAAAATTTTTATGATATTCAATTATTCAAGTTCAGAGCATTTTACATTGATTTAAAAGCTGATATCAACTGTGCTGTAGACTGCAAACATAATACTTATAATTAACTTAAGTATTATAAAAATACTTAATTATCAATACTTATAATTGATTCTCTTTATATGCAATCTCAATGTGGTCAGTTATCTGATGACTCTGATACTCGTTATCTTTCTTTGTCTAAGCATGTTTGAGTGGAGCTCCTCAGGGAAGTGTTTTGGGTCCTACACTTTTTAATTTCCTCATCAATGATGCTCCTCCACTATCAGCAGTAAACTAACACGCTATGCTGACGACCTAAAGCTAATTGAACCAGCCTTGCCCTGTGAAGATCATGCCCTTCTATAAAATCTTGGGAGGTTTGTTCATTGGACTGAGGCTTGGCTTCTTAAATTTAATATTGTCAAGCACCACGTCATTCACTTTGGCAAAAGGAACCCTTATCGCTCTTATTTTTTCTCTAGTCACCCACTTGCCTCTGTAAATACTGAGCAAGATCTTGGAATCACTATTGATGATGAATTAAAATTCAGCACTTATGCTAAGAAGTCTGCTGCTGGTGCTAGTTCAACCATGGGGCTGATTAAGTGTACTCTTTCCACTCGTTCCCCTAAAGTCATCAGTCTTCTGTAGTAAGGGACTTGTGCGTCCTCCTCTTATTTTCAGAAAAACATGAAAGCGTTGGAAGATGTGCAGAGACGTGCCACCAAAGTGATATCTGGCATGTGGGAACTTTCCTACCCTGCAAGACTAGCAAAGCTGAAACTTCCAACACTTGCATACAGGAGAAATAGAGATGATGCGATTTTAACCAATAAGTTAATGAGGGCTAATATACTCCCAGCATTATTTCCCACTGTTGGTCCTAACTCAAGAACTAAAGGTCATCAGTTGAAACTTATTAAGCAGTCTACCCTATCCAGAGTCCGCACTCAATTCTTTCCCCAAGAATCACCAACAGTTGGAATAAACTGTCTGAAGAAACTGTTACTGCTGAATCTGTGGACATCTTTAAACGAAGACTGGATGTTGAGTGGTCCTTCAGGGAGTGTATACTCAACTGGGAAGCTACTGATCAGCATAGTGCACCTGGTCACGAAAGAATCCTGAATACAACTCAAATCGTCAAATCTGGAGCTCTACATGGAGAAATCCTTAGATTGCTCCCAGGTGCAGTTTAAGGTAATTAAACCTATAATTATAATAGCAAGGCAAAAAAAAACTTAAATTCAAAGAACTATGACTCACCTTTTGGAATTGTGCCAGGGTCCATAAATGTAGCAAGAGAAAAGGTTGCCAGTACAAAAAGTGTCAAAATTCCTTGGCAGACTGGAATTGCAAGTGAAATGTTGAGCAAATACTGGCACCTAAAACATATTAAATGAAATTACACCAAGCTGAAATGTTAGTGACAGAGAAATATTGCTACTGCAGCCATTAAAGCAAACCCAGAAATTTGGCCTGAAGAGACCTTTTGACTTCATCCCAAAGACACCCATTAGAACACTTATGAGCATTGGAATTACTGTTTATCTAAAAATATTGTTCCAGAACCTGCTACCCTGCTACCATATATTAAATGAAACTTATTGAAATGAATGAATTTAAGTATTAGAGAGAAAAATAGCAGATTTAACTAATTAGACAGGAAAATTAGAGGCTTTTCTCTCTAATTAGTGAGGAAAATATAGAAGGATTTGACTATAAAAAATAAAAGAGGAAAATAATGAAAGTGACTCTACCTGTTGATGGCATAATATCAAATAATATGTTTAACTGGTATGATTTTGGCAATTTTTATTTTAGATTTAGACCCTGTATAGTAGAGCCCAAGCAAAGCAATTGCCTAAGTCCGAAAACAGCAGAAAAGGGCTACAAAACAACTAGCTTTTTGCTAGCAAAAAGGGGCACTGAGCAAGCCTTTTTAGCTAGTTTTGAAGGAAGAGGTAATACCTTATTACAAAAAAAAATCAGATAGCAAAATAGAATTTTGTCATCTGATTTCCTATCCATCATTACTGGCAAATATAACAATTACTATTATGGCAATTGCAGCTCAGCCCCCCCCCCCCCCCCTAATGATCAGATATTACTACAACCACTACTAACAAGTACCAAATTACCTGAGGCCAACACAGCTGGACCTACTCCCCTTCATCCCAATCTATTCAAAGCTTTCCTCTTTACAGTCTCCCAAGAAGTTCCTATTTCCTTTAAATCCTTTCTTACAATCTCTTCCCACCCCACCAGGGGATGACCTGCTTTATATTTGACCCTAAATGGATGGTCGAAAAAGATGACCTTTGGCAATCTGTCACCATTCCTCTCTAGAATGTGTCCTGGGTATCTCAACCTTTCTCTCATCATAGCCATAGAAAGCAGAATGGAACCACATTTTCTATACAGCTTACTGTTTTAAATACAGTCAGACAAATGGGTATCCAAAATTATCTGTTGACACTTCCCCCTGGA
Source organism: Artemia sinica (assembly GCA_027921565.1). Classification (NCBI taxonomy): domain Eukaryota; kingdom Metazoa; phylum Arthropoda; class Branchiopoda; order Anostraca; family Artemiidae; genus Artemia; species Artemia sinica. Next base: position 7,626,346 of record CM051259.1, on the reverse strand, counting down.
AGATACTTAACAACTCCTACTCTGTCTTCTGAAGCAAACATGTTTCAGAACCATACTTCACAACTGTCATTATTGTAGCTTCCAATATTCTGTTCTTGATTTACAGGCTTACCTTCCTAAGGTTTCAAACTTTTTTTAATTGTGAAAAACACACCATGGACCCTGGCTATTCTGCTTTTAGCATCTTCACTACAGTTACCATCTTAACCAATAATAGTATACAGTAAGCAAACCCAGCTACTTAATCAATCTCCTTCTTACCAAACATCACCTCTTCACATTCATTCATTACTAGTCTTAACTTAACATCTTTTTTAATATCAATTTTCGAACCTTGACAAATTCTGTGATGAGGATTGCTTGTATCATATTGCACTGCCTAAGTAAAGAACAATGTTGGCACAATGTATTATTTATTTATTTTCTTGTTTTGGCCAGGGCACTTTGTATCGAAGGAGTTGTCGTAGCAACTTCGAAAAGGGCTCATTCAATTGGAAATTGGAGTGGCTAGTGCCCTTTTTAACAGTCAAAAGTGATTGGAAAGCAACCAACACCCCTTCCACGCCCACCATTTCCCCAAACACATCCAATCAAAATTTTGAGATAGCCATTTTGTTCAACCTAGTTGAAAAGTCCGGAAATTAAGTTTTGAGGATGACAATCCCCCCACAGCCCTCAGCGCAAGGGTTGTACGTTATGGGGGCATATAAGGTTTGCATAGAAAGCATTCTTGTAGAAACTTCAAAAGAACAAATTTGCTTGGAAATTGAAAGGGCTGGTACCCTTTTTGATAGTCAAAAGTGATTGGAGGGCAACTAACCCCCTCTCACGTCCACCTTTTTGAGATAGAAATTTTAGAAATTTTGAGATAGGTATTTTGTTCAAAAATACAACATATGTATTTTTGTTCAAAAATACATAGGTATTTTTTCTGGTATTTTGTTTATGTAAGGAGTTAAGAGGTTTGAGTGAAGAAATTTTTCTGGGGTGGTTTGAAAGGGAGGAATGGGTGGGTAATAGTTTAAGCGATAGAAATTTTTTGGGGATAAAGAATTTGGGAAGGTATATTGGACTGGGCATGGAGCATAGAGATCTCTTTCTTTAGATTTATTTTTGAAGTGTATTGTGTATTAACCATGGCCCAGTAGGGCTTTTAGTGTTAATATATCATGTCATAACATCATAGTTGAAAATTCTGTCTTTGAGGATGACAAACCCCCCAAACCCCTCAGGGCAAGGGTTCTAAGTTATGCCCTGGGGGCATATAAGGTTTTCAAAGAATGTGTTTTTGTAGAAACTTCAAAAAGGGCTCATTTGATTGGAAATTCAAAAGGCAAGTACCCTTTTGAATAGTCAAAAGTGAGTGGAGAGCAACTAATCCCCTCTCATGCCCACCATTTCCCCAAACACATCCAATTAAAATTTTGAGATAGGTTTTTTCTTCAACGTAGTTGGAAGTTCTGGAAATTATGTCTTTGAGGATGACAAACCCCCCAAACCCTCAGGGCAGGGGTTGTAAGTTATGCCCTGGGGGCATATAAGGTTTTTTTATAGAAAGTGTTTTCGTAGAAACTTTAAAAAGGACTCATTTAATTGGAAATTGAAAGGGCTAGTGCCCTTTTTAATAGTCAAAAGTGATTGGAAGGCGACTAACCCCCCTCTTGAGCCTAACATTTCCTCAAACACATCCAATCAAAATTTTGAGATAGCCATTTTGTTCAATGTAGTTGAAAGTTCTGGAAATTAGGTCTTTGAGGATGACACCCCCCCCCACAGCCTTCAAAGCAATGGTTATAAGTTATGCCCTGGGGGTATATAAGGTTTTTTATAGAAAATGTTGTCACAGAAACTTCAAAAAGAGCTCATTCAATTAAAACTTGAGAGGGCTAGTGCCCTTTTTAATAGACTAGTCAAAACTGATTGGAGGGCAACTAACCCCCCTCTCAAGCCCAATATTTCCCCAAACACATCCAATCAAAATCTTGAGATAGCCATATTTTTCAACATAGTCAAAAGTTCTGGATATTATGTCTTTGAGGATGATAACCCCCCCCCTACCCCTCAGGGCAAGGGTTGTAAGTTATGCCCTGGGGGCAAATAAGGATTTTTATAGAGAGTGTTGTCATAGAAACTTCAAAGGGACTCATTCAATTTGAAATTGAAAGGGCTAGTGCCCTTTATAATAATCAAAAGTGATTGGAGGAAAACTAACACCCCTCTCACACCCACAATTTCCCCAAATACATCCAATAAAAATTTTGATATAGCCATTTTGTTCAGCCTAGTTGAAAAGTCCAGAAATTATGTCTTTGAGGATGACAATCCCCCCACAGCCCTCAGCGCAATGGTTGTATGTTATGCCCAGGGGGCATATAAGGTTAGCATAGAAAGCATTCTTGTAGAAACTTCAAAAAGGACAATTTGATTGGAAATTGAAAGGTCTAGTGCCCTTTTCCATAGTCAAAAGTGATTGGAGGACAACTAACCCCCACTCACTCCCACCGTTTCCCCAAACACATCCAATCAAAATTTTCAGATAGCCATATATTTATGGCTATCTCAAGAGGTTTAAAAAAACCTCTTTTCCATACCATCCAAAAGGTAAAGATCATGGTACTTTTTTAGAGGTTTTGGTAGTTTCTTTTTTTGTTAAGATTAGTCAAATATTACTTGTAAATTGTACAAGCAAGTCAGAAACTAGTAGCCAACTTATCAATTGTCTACTGTAGCCACTAATCCTCTCCTTGATTTTTATCAATTATTATATTTACTCAAGCTCAATATATATATATATATATATATATATATATATATATATATATATATATATATATATATATATATATATATATATATATATATATATATATATATATATACCAGTTATTATATAAATATATGTATATATATGTATATACCAGTTATTATATATATATATATATAAACCAGTCATTTAATATCCCTCCCAAACTATGGGAACAACATTTCTCCAGAGAGTTTTCAGAACCAGACCCACTAATAGAACATCCCTCCAAAGTTACACTCAAAAAGATACTTTCAATAGGGGACAAATCAATGTTTACTGTATCAGTTTTGGATGTTTATAATATAATTCGTAAAATTAAGAAACCTTTTTCAAGAGGTACAGATCATGTTTGCACCAAACATCTCCTATATGGAACCCCTTTTCTTTTTTCCCACCTTGCCCTACTTTTCCAAATGGTGTTTACAAAAGGAATAGTTCCTGCCTCGTTTTCAACTGGTCGTCTTACTCCTGTCCCTAAAAAAAAATAAACCCCTAAATGAGTGCTCATCATATCGGCCAATAACAGTAGCTACAACTTCTTGTAAAATTTTTGAGAAGTTGATAATGCCTGAGCTGGTTGATAAATGCTATATGCCCCCACACCAATTTGGGTTCCAGAAAGGAATAGGGTGCACTCATGCACTGACGGCACTGTTGTTGGTCTTGATTGATGCTGATAAATCTGGAGAGTTGCTTATTCTAGGGAGCCATGATGTCAGTCGTGCTTTTAATTCAATAATTCATGCTCATATCCTCACTGAATTGTATAAATGCAGGGTCAGTACCTATATTATTTGTGCTTTGTATGATATGTATAATCATTTAACTGTCACTGTTAATCTGCCTCATGGAATAATTACAAAGATAACCATACGTGTTTGTTGCAGAGTAAGGCAAGGTGCCCTACATCCCCAATTGTGTTTAACAACTGTATTCTCAACACACAATCTCAAGCAGTTTCTTCCTGTATTTTAGAAGGGATAGATGTGTCTCGTATTGCTTATGCGGACTATGTCTTTAACCCCAGCTGAACGGTAATGGTGTTTGAGAAAAATTTTTCCATTTTGAGTCAAGAGTATTCAAAAATAAATCTTAAATTTAAATCTGAAAAGTCAGAAGTGGTACTATTCAACTGGGGCCCAGTTCCCAAAGGATTTAATGGATTAATATTGATCTTAATGGATTATTGGTTGTTCCTAAATTGGAAATGAATTATCTTGGCCTCCCAATTGGTAACTCCCTTAAAGCAACTAAAAAGTTTCTCATTTGCCATTTCCAGTGCCTATAGCGGCATAGTTTCCAATAAACTTCGTTTTAATCACCAGCTGCTAGCTAAATTATATAACTCATATGCACTCCCAAATTTTTTATATCTTGCACCTTTTTTGCGTATCTTTTTGGCAACAAAATCAAAGCAACTCTGATGAATTAATTACCGGTATGCTGAATATCTTCTCAGCCTCCCCCCCTGGGCAAGTAATTCTTGGGCCAATAGGAAATATGGCCTAATTGACTCCAATGCTGCCATTGGCAGATCCATTGCAGCTTATAATAGGGGAACAAATGGACACCCATGGTGTCCCATTTTAAAACAATAGGTTTTTAACATTTACTGTTTTTGTGTTTATTATATATACTGTATGATTTTTTGGTTTATTATTATGCTTGTGTGCTTGTTCCATAAGTTTTATTTGTGCTTGTCTATGTGCTTGTTACTTTGGCTTGTGTTGTCATTTTCTGGTTTATTACTATGCTTGTGCAATTGTTCTATGAGTTTTAATTTTGTTTTATTTGTCATTATCCATCTTTTTCTTTTCTTCTTCTTTTTTCTTTTTTTTTATACTCCATTCATCATTGTATTTCAACTGGTTATAAATAAATTCAATTCAATACATATATATAGGCCTATATATTCTATATATATTATAAATATATATATATATATATGTATATACTATATATATATATATATATATATATATATATATATATATATATATATATATATATATATATATATATATATATATATATATATATATATATATATATATATAGTTTTCCAGAGCCCAAGTTTTTCCATATGAAGTAACTGTAAGGGGTATGTTTATTTTTTAATGTAATTTAAATAAAACACAGTATAGTCAGCATAAGTAAAATAAAACATACCAGTGTTTGAAGCTTTTTATAGTCAAAAGTGATTTGAGAGTAACTAATGCCTCTCATGCCCACCATTTCCCCAAACATATCCAATCAAAATTTTGAGATAGACATTTTGTTCAATGTTGTTGAAAGCTATGGAAATTAGGTCTTTGCCAGCACTGTCATAGAAACTTCAAAAAGGACTCATTCAATTGGGAATTGAGAGGGCTAGTGCCTTTATTAATAGTCAACAGTGATCAGAGGCCCTTCCCCCTGTCCATCATTTCCCCTAACACTTCCAATCAACATTTTGATATAGCCATTTCATTGAATGTAGTTGAAGGGTCCAGAAATTATGTTTTCAAGTATAACAACACCCTCACAGCCCTCAGGACAAGGGTCATAAGTTATGCCCTTGGGGCATATAAGGTTTTTATAGAAATTTGTGTTGTAGAAGCTTCAAAAAGGGCTCATTTGATTGGAAACTGAGAGGACTGGTGCCTTTTTTATTACTCAAAAGTGATCAGAAGGCAAATGCCCCCCTCATTTCCCCAAACACTTTCAATAAAAATTTTGATATAGCCATTTTGTTCAGCATATCAGAAAGGTCTGGAAATTATGTCTTTGAGGATAACAGATCCCCCCCCCCAGCCCTCAGGGCAAGGATTGTAAGCTATGCCCTGGGAACATATAGGGTTTTTATAGAAAGTGTGGTCATATTAACTTTGGAGGGGGCTCATTCAATTTGTAATCAGACACTCTAGTGCTCTTTTTAAGAGTTAAAAGGATTGTAAGCTATGCCCTGGGGACATATAGGGTTTTTATAGAAAGTGTGGTCATATTAATTTTTGAGGGGGCTCATTCAATTTGTAATCAGACACTCTAGTGTTCTTTTTAAGAGTCAAAGTGATCAGAGGGCAGCTAAAATCTCCCCCTACACACACATTGTATTGGCCCAAAATGCATCTAATAGAAATTTTGAGATATTCATTCTATTCAAAATACTCAGTGAGCTGTGTCATCTGATTCCTGATTTTAATAATTGCAGATACTCTTTGAGACTTAAAGGGTTGTTGACATGTCTGATAAAGTGATTGGGAAATTGGTACAAGGTTTATATCTAGGACTACTAAAGTATTGGCTTCTCTTTTGACATTCACATTGATTTTCAGCATTTTATCTGTTGCTTTTTTCTTTGGCACTCTCATTGATTATATTTTTTGTTTTGTGCTGAAGAAGAGAGGCATTAGTCCCCTTGA
>CM051259.1:7561210-7620039 GCA_027921565.1 Artemia sinica | reverse complement strand
TAAGCTAGTACCCCTATTTCAGTTATGGAATCTTGTAACCACTCATAGCTTGTAGGGTATAGCCTACATTTGGCTTACCAAAAAGGCATTGAGTTGTAAGTTCACATAGCTAAACCTCAGTTACAAAATCCTACATATAATTGCATTAACCACTACTTAAGACTTAAACCTTTTGACAATTACCATCAATTTTTAAATTAACTAGGGTGGTGCCAAATTTATTTTACTGTCAAATTTGCATTCCATATATTTGCTGCTAATAGCTAATTAACTGGACTTATATGTTAGGTAAAATTCTATTTTAGCTACTTTTGGCTATCTTGGAAAGAGGTTAAGTTAGGAAAACAAAACTTGGTAAAGTTCTACAAAATCATATTATTGAGTTAGAAATAAAGTGAATACACCATTTGATGCCTTTTTTTATGTTGATTACAAATATAATAATCATTTCTATTGGAAATGAATTTCAGCCCACCCACCCCCCCTATATATACCTAACCTAACCCTGAATTGGCATATATAGGGGGCAGGGGCTGAAATTTATTTCTGATTTTTTTTTTTTTTATTTATTTAATCCTATTTCCAATCTCTTCTTTGTTTATATATATTTTTTTTTTCAGTTATTTGTGAAGTTTCCTGTTAATTCTCCTATTTTCATAAATGTCTCTTATCCATTTTTTTTTTTCTTTTTTTTTATGTGCTTTATAATAGTGTCTTATTTGTTTTGTTGGCCCTTTACAAGCTGAGCTTCTTGGGCGTGTATAAATTTTAAGTATGTAATTGTTTCTTTTTTTTTAGTAGTAATAAATTGATTGATTGATAGAAATGATTATTATATTTGTAATCAGCATAAAAAAGGCATCAAATGGTGTATTCACTTTTGTCCTAACTCAATAAAATTTCATAGAACTTTACCCAAAACTTTCAGGGATGGTTCTACAGGCTAACTTATGTCTACTCCTTCTCTCTCTAGAGGGTCCTGACCTTTGATGACCTTTAAGAATCTGTGTGTTATAAAAATGAAACCTTGCAAAATAGATCTTCTGCTTAAATGAAGTAACAAAAAATTGTTTTCATTTTCAAAACTTTGCTCAATCCCAATTTATAAGGTTTAAAATATAAGCAAATACATTTCCTAAATTTTGAAAAAAAACATTTATAGGGTTAAACTGATAACTGATAAACAAAACTGATAACTGAAAATTAAGGTAAAATGTTGTTTTGTCCAAATTTCAATAGGTAATAGACCTGTCATGTAGGCAAATTTCAGGACCCTCTAGAGGAGAATGAGTGGAGGTAGGTACTTCAAAATATCTTCCTGGGACATACTTCAGCCTGTAGACCAATTTCTGAAAGTTTCATTTTCCTAACCTAGCCCCTTTCCAAGATAGCCAAAAGCAGTTAAAGTAGAATTTTACCCAATGTTATTGTACTGAATTAGAATAAGCTACGTTGAACATAGCCTAAGTGCAGCCTTTAGGACTAATAACTCACGGGAAGTAGAAGAAGCATCCAGTAGTCCCCAACAAAAGAATCCAAGCAACAGTTGCAGGAAGAAATCTGGTCTTCGACTTGCATTTCTCTCCCATACTTTCACAATTACTTAAATAATCGAAGTTATCATAATCGATGGGATTTCACTTCCAAAAACGTCCTCAAATTCCAAAGATTCTAGCACTATCTTCTTTTCATTTCTACGCGATAGAAATGAGGTTATTTTAAAACAGCACTGTTGCCAATTAATAAATTATCAAGTCAAACGGGTGGTTCAGTCAAAACCTGACTAGTTCAGGAAACTAAAACTTAAGTCCCGCGTGATTTATACGAAATTGCAGTGACATTCACAAAGAATGCAACAATCATTCAAAGCCTTTTTGTTGATTACTTTTGTTGATACTCTATTTATTTTTATAAATAATATTTGTTGAAATTTCTGCAATCTCACTTTTCTTTTTTTTCGGTTCGTTTGGCTTCGAAAATTATTTGAGGTATTCAGCAGTGGTTTTAAGTGTGAGAGGTTGCCGCTAGCCATATTTTTCGTGATTCAATAAATAAGATGATCTGGTAAAATCGTGGTGGAACGCAACACAAAGTGTTGAAGTTTCACTCATTGTTTAATTTCACTGTTAAGAGCGTAATGCTACTAATACTTACAATTCACTGTAGTACCATGCCGCCTGAAGCCAACACAGCAATGTACGCTCCTTCTTCTTCCTAATCTATGCAAAGCATTTCTCTTTCCGCCCTTGTTTGAATTTCTAATTTCCCTTGAATTCTTCTGTATGACCTCCTCCCACCTGATTCGAGGCGATCTTCTTTTTGTTTAGCCTTGGATGGTTGATCAAAAAGGCCAGATAAAAAAATAAGATGGAAATAGCAACATAACAATTATTGAAAACTCGATCTGGAAAAATATTCTTTTATTTTGGTAATTGCAGCGATTTTGCAACCCATTTTCTAAATAGGTCAAAAAATACAAAAATAAATGAAATACCAGGATTAATTGTAATAGAGCATATTACTTGGAGAATATATATTACTGTCTTAATAATATTCAGTATTTACAGAGTTTTGTCAGTTTAAAACAATCATTAATTTCTAAGAACTTTGGCTTTCAAAAAGAACTGTGTAGGCTTACTGGTTGGGAAACAAGCTACTGGAATAATGGGGGGTCAGTTTGTCCATAAGTTGAAGCCCAAATTAAATACATAAAATGAATTTTTCAAGTTTACAGACTGAATGAGCATAAATAACGTACTTCGTATGACCAAGAATGCTCGGTAACGAATATTGCTATCATCACATTGCCATGTTCTGTTAGATAAACCCAACCAGTGAGCCAGAATTTTGCAGCCAGCCATTCACCAAATCGGTTCCTAGTAGCATGAAATCGCCAGTTGATTCCTGTTGAAAGAAGGAAGACATGCAGTGAAGCTGTTCACTGATCATTGACAAGCGGATCATTGAGCACGGGGTCTGTAGAGGCATATGATCAATGACAAGTGTGTAAACTGTTTATATAGCCTGCATAATTCCATTTTGGCTGTTTAAGTGACCTAGAAGCTTGATATTCTCCTTATATGTTTTGTAGTCTGTTTTGTTGAGTTTTACCAAATTTTCACTTACCCCAAAACATTTCTAGTGCGAAACAAATTAGTGGTTATGGGATCTTTTTTTCTGGTAGTAAGATGAGACTGTTTCAAAACCTCAATATCAGACAAGAAGCAATTCTTCTCCAGCCTATAAACAAAAAAATAAACGGACACTCTTCTTAACTAATGAGCAAACCAAATCAGTTGTAAGAATGACGAATAATCTTTTGTTGCAAAAATGTTGCAAACAGAAATCGGATTCGAAAATTGCATTTTAAGACGATAAAATCACACTGGACTTTTAACTGTATCCGGTTCTAAGCTGCAAAAATCTCAAAAAAAGCAAAATACTGCTTCTAAGTTCAGGGTGAAATAAACCCGCGGCATTATAATTTCTTCAGGAAAATGCTAATATAGCAAAATGTCATAACGTTACAGTATTCTAAAATTGGTATTTCGGAAAACAGTTCAAATCAGATAGTGAAACTTTCAGGAATAGATCCTAAGCGTTAACTAAGCCACTGTTGAACTTTTATTTGTATTGCGTTAGCAGCAGTAGACGTGTCCTCTTTTTTTCTTTTTCTTTATTGTTCACCGCTACCGGGAACCTGATACAACATTGAGAGCTGATCAAAAGCTCATTTGAAAGGAAGTTGCAATATCTGCTGCCTTTTATAATTAAAAAAAATAGTTTTTTCAATTGAAAGCAAGATAAAAAAAACTAATAAACACGCATCTTTCTTCTGGCAAAAAGTAGGAAATTCTACGTTTTTGGAAACAGGAGGTTGAAACCTCTGCAATAAGATTCGCTGATACGCTGAACCTGATGGTGTGATTTTCATTGACATTCATCAACTTTTAGGGGGTGTTTTCCCCCTTTTTTGGAAATTTAGGAAAATTTTCTCAGGATCGTAGCCTTTGATGTGTAATCTTAAACTTAATAAAACTCATATATTTGGAATCAGCATAATCATTCGATTATTCTGATATATCTATCGGTATCGAAATTCCGCTTTTTAGAGTTTCGGTTAATATTGGGCCAAGTAACTCCTTACTTACAGTTCCTTACCACGAACCGTTTGATAAAAAAAACTTATTATTTAAGATGTAATGCTATTTTTTGACCAAAACTGCATCTTCACATGCAAGATGATAAAACACATGTAACTTCTTTTGAGACAAGGGACATGATTTCATCATTAATTGATTCTGTTACCTGATGATTTTCCGAAATGTCGCAATAACATCACTCGTAATCTTGTATAACATAATATGTAAAATATATATTTAATTTATATATTTAAAAAAAACATAATACACAAAAATTAAATGTAATTTTTGACAAAACTGCATCTTCACATACAAAATGATAGAATACACGTATCTTTTGAAAAGATATGATATAATACACATAGCTTTTGAAAAGTCACTTTTCAGGAGCAGCGTTGCCAACGCGGTACCATTGTACAGTTTTTGGTGCAATTTAGAGGTCCTGGTACGATGCGGTACATTTAAAATTATTTGGTACAATCCAAACTTTAACTTCGTTCACATCCTGTGAACAGCGTTATTGGTAAGTTTGGTTTCGAAGATCTGTGCGAAATCATCAAGAAGCAGACATTCTCGATAATAGTTGATGAAAGCACAGACATGAGTAACAAAAAAGCCAGGTTATAGTTTTTTGCCATCTTGATCTGAATGGTGTTGATCGAGAAGACAGTTTTCCTGTAAGAGACTCTTTCTTGTGACTTATAGAAGTTCAGCAATGTTCAGCTGAAGATATTTACCGGAATGGAGTTCCAAAGGCAAACCTAATACAATTTGCTGTAGATAATGTGTCGGTTATGAAGGGGCAGCAAGGTGGTGTTTAGGCGAAACTGTCAAAAGACTACTCGAGTTTATTTTTACTTGGTTGTTCATGCCATTTTATTCACAAATGTGCTAGTACTGCCAGCAAACAAATGCCAAGAGAAATTGAAGATCATTGTCAGGATGAATACAGGTATATTTGTCAGAGCCCAAAACGGGCCAGTGAGATTTTAGAATTGCAAAAGCAAGTGGAGTTGAAACGACATCGAATTTTGAGATATATAAAAACTCGACGAGTGTCTAGACACGCCGTTCTACATCAATATTTGGAACAGTATGATTGCTTGACTTTATTCTTCCGTGCAGAAAGTCTTAAAGAGGCCAACAAGCAATGAAAGGCCAGTGCCATACTAAAAAATCTGCTGTCAGCGGTTTTCAAGGCTTACTTTGCCTTCTTGGTTCATATTTTGAAGTATATCGAAGACCTAAACAAGCAATTTCAGGCAGAGGACACCCAGATTCATCCTGTCAATAATCGTTTTTCTGACGTGTACAAGACAATAGCATCCCACTTTTTATTGCCTAGTTATACCAAAGAAAGTAATTCCCGCCTCATAAAACCACAGGACACCAGCTATACGTTGATATCAAGGACATGGAATGTGGGAGCCAAGTGGAAGTTATTTTGCCAAAGAAAAGGTATCTCTATCTGCTGCAGTTGAGTTTAAAAAAGAGTATAGTAAATTTTCAATCGTGCTCTGTGATCAGATAAGAAAGCGTTTTTTCAACTCCAGGTATTCATCGGTAAGAAACTTTGATAGGCTTCATCCACGCTATACTATGGGAGTAGAGTAAAATCAGCCAAACCTGACACCACTACTGGATCAGTTTCCAAATTTACTGAGTGGCAATAATCTGGAAGATATCGTCCAAGAGCGGAAGATATTACCCGTTTGCTCTGAGATTGGTACTTTGATTGACTCAGATTCAGCCGTGTTTTGGACTCGGGGTAGAATTGGAAACCATTCTTGAAAATAGTTCTGCATCCAAAATGGAAAAACTGTGGAAGGAGATATGAAAAGGTCGGGCTACAAGAAGAAACAGCAGAAAAAAGGACCAAAGAGCACAAATGCTCCTCTTTTTTTCTTTTTTTTTGGAATGTTACAGTTTTATTACCTTTGTATCGTTGAACCTGATTTCTTGTGCAATATAGTTGAAATGCTTCTGTTAAATTAATTTAGTTCTGATCAGTAGAATCGACCAAGATGCTCATATAGGTAGACCAGTGAATTATGTGGTCAACGCTTAATTCGCCAGTGGGTAGCGTAATCCATGGACCCATGGGAATCTGTGGTGTAAGCCACTTTCATGGCATAATGGCTGATAAGTTTTGTTTGTAGCTTCTGGCGCTCGTTACTCATCTTATAGGTGAATTATAGGTTGTTGGCACTACGTTATTGGCCTTCTTACTTTATCCATTATTCGCCTTAATGTCCAAAATTTTGGAAGAAAGGATTAACCCATTCGAGAACACTTTCCGAAAATTTTACTGAAACCTTCTTCTATAATGCTTTTAGTGGTTTGGGTCTGCTATTTTGCTAAGCTGAAAAAGTCTATAGAAGCATTCGTCACATTTCAAGCTATGAGGTTGCTACTGCCTAGGGTTTATTTTTCCTGCTCTCGCCCTAGAGCTTTTTCTCATTTTTCAGCGAAATCAGTTAAACATAACTACCGGCGAGCGTCGCAAAGCAACGCAAGCTTCGAATTTTTAATCTACTGTTCAGATGGTACAAATTTTTCTCTTGTGGTACAACTGTGGTCGGAAAATGGTACAATTTATGTCAAAGCGTTGGCAACGCTGTTCAGGAGCATGATGTCATATTTGAGTGATTTTTCTATCTGACTCCCCTTTGTTTGTTCTTTGCTATATTCAAACGAAGAAAAGCCAATGGTTTTTTCCTGTGTGTTCATAGGCAGCTCAATAGCGCTGCTTAAGTAAAGAGTGATGTTGGCACAATATATTAATATTACTTTTCTCTGTTTTTGGTTTTTTAGACCAGGGCAGTTCGTCTAGAAGTAGTTGTCATAGAAACTTCGAAAAGTGCTCATTCGATTGGAAATTGAAGTGGCTAATGCCCATTTTAATAGCCGTAAGTGACTGGAGGGCAGCCAACCTCCCATGTCCATCATTTCCACGAACACATCCAGTCAAAATTTTGAGATAATAGTTCAAAGACATATAACAAGGCTTTTGGTGTTGAAACAAACCCCCAGAGCCGGGGGGCAAGGGTTGTAAATTATGCCCCAGGGGCATTTAAGGTTTTGTTTAAGGGATGGCTATATAAACTTTAGTGGAGTCTCATTTGGTTGAAAATTAGAAGTTCTAGCTCCCTTTCAAGAGTCGAAAGTGATGAAGGGCAACTACCTCCCCCAGACTACCTTTCTTTTGACCAAACGCATTTGATTGAAATTGTGAGATAGCCAATTTGTTCAAAATAGTACAAAGAACATATAACAATGCCTCTAGGATTGGCACAATCCCGCAGAGCCCTGGTGCAAGGGTTTTAAGTTATGCCCTGGGGGCATACAAGGTTTTTATGGAATGGCTGGTCGAATAAGCTTCAGATGGGACTCATTTGGTTTGAAATCGGTAGTTATAGTGCGTTATAGATCTCCAGAGTTTAAACGAACTTTAAAGAACGCATCAAAAGCTTTTTTATAATCAATTGTGTTACGTTTTTACGAGTCGGAGAGACATTTTGAGGGGGGTTGATGGCCCCCTGATTTTTTAGGGGGCCTAATTTTTAACTCTGAAGCTCTTAATTTATTCTTCCTGCTGGACATATTTAATAAGAAATGCCGCTTTTGAGATATTTAATAAAAAAAAAAAAAAAAAAAAAAAAAAAAAAAAAAAAAAAAAAAAAAAAAAAAAAAAAAAAAAAAAAAGAGTGGCTCAATCACAGTTGGAAAGGCATAGTTCACAATTCATTTTTATGGGGAAGTATGAAATGAAATTTGGCCGAATAGAAACATCATCATTTTACCAAACAGCATCAGCACAGTATAAGCAATGGTGCTTGCTGGTGCTAAAGGTAACACTAAAAACATGTACATAACGCTCTGCATTCTACCTAACAAAAGTGCTAAGGAAATACATAAAGGCGGAAAAACTGCTCTTAAAAGCGAAAAAACAAATAAGTTAAAAATTGCTAGTAGATATTAAATAACAGAAAACTTCAAGATTCTGACATCGCTTTTCTCTCTTGTTGAAAAATATCTTAAGGGTGGTATTTCAAAATAAAGATTTTAGTACAACTTCTACAAGAACTGATATTGACAAATGGGTGGAAGAGCTGACAGATGGATTAATCTAAGAAGCCATTACGCCAAATGAGTTAAGTAGAGAAAACTGTCTAGTCCTTGTCAACGTCATCTATTTTAATGAAAGGTGAGATTATTCATTCAATCCCAACTCAACTCCTGAAGGGAAACTCAAGGAAAACCTTTAGCCTATTTTGAAATTAATTAAAAAAACTTGTTCCACAAAATAAGTTTTTCAAAGAGAAGTAAAGAACTCCATTAAACAAAAAATGAGCAAAATAAAATCAAATAATCTACCAAGCGTGAAACTACCACAAATCAGCATCGATAAATAAATGAAACCCAAAACGAACAGAAATTACAATGAATAACCGAGTCAAACTCAAGACGAGCAGAAATTAACATAAGTTGGGCTCAAAACCCCTATGCCTTCCCAAGGCCAGAACAGAATTTGTACTTTACTGAAAAAAATATAAATGTTTTTACTTTTATAACTTTAATAAATCAAATAATATTAACATTTTGATTACTCTGCAGGTATATCTGCAGACGAAGAATTTGACACTTCTAGTTTGCTCCACCAAGCGTTCAATGACGTAAATGAAAAAGAAAGAGAAACGGGGGTGGCTAGAATAATAAAATTACCAAAGTCTGTGGAGGACTTCTGCCATTTTATTGTGGATAGACCCCTTATGTCTATTATCCGCCATATCATTTCAGGTGCTGTTCTATTTGTCTTTTTCTTCGGCAAAAAGCACTTGCACTCGCATTATTTGGGGTCCTTGTGGCTTCGAAGTTTGCCACAGCACTGGCACAGCAATGGCAGCTTATACATAATTTAAGCTCCATGGAAGATACTTTTTTAAATCAATGGAAATCTAGAGATACTTCATATTGCTTTTGCCTTTGAGATATTAAATATCATTGATGTTGTAGAAATGATTGAAAAAAAAGAAAAGAGCATGAAAAAGAAAATAAAAGAGGCTGTGAAAAATATTGTTATTTTCACTTGCCTATTAAGCCTAATTATTAAGTCATCATTTCAATTAAAAAAATGTGAATAATGTTATCGTTTGTATTCACTTCTGTCTCATTTACTTCTATACAGAAAAAAGGTGACAAAAAGTAAAGGAGGTAGTAGTAATAAAACCAGAGACTGGATTCCCTCAAGACTGAATGGCATCATCTCTTCTGAATATAGCAGTTTACCTTCCCCTTCCTTCCCTACCCCAACCCGGGTACCAATGACACCTAGTACTAAAATTAAAGGAGGCAATAGCAATAAAAAAACAGACCCGATTCCCTCGAAACTGAATAGGCTGACCTCATCTGATAGATTACCTTCCCGATAAAATAAAAGTTCAAAATAGGGATAAAATCCTTTTTAATAGACAGTGTATAGAAATTCACAAAAGTACCAGATATTTCGGTCACATATACAGTGACCGAAATATCTGGTATTTTTGTGAATTTCTATATACTGTCTATTAAAAAGGACTTTATCCCTATTTTGAATTTTTATTTTATCGTCATGGAAAGGCAGTGTGGTCTCCGAAATTATCTACGTCATAAGATTACCTTCCGCCCTCTCTTCTTTCCCCCACCCTGAGTACCAATGACACAAAGTACCAAAAGTATAGGAGACAATAGCAATAAAAACAGATGGAATTCCCTCAAGGCTGAATAGCCTGATCTCATCTGAATCTGAAAGTTTTCCTTCCCCTACCATCCCTCTCTTGTCAAGAGTACCAATGACACCAACTACTTAAAGTAAAGGAGGAAATAAAAATCAAAAACAGACTCGATTCCCTCAAGGCTGAATAGCCTGATCTCGTCTGAATATGAAAGTTTACCCTCCCCCTTCGTTCTCTCCCTCGTCCCCAGGTACCAATGACACCAAGCACCAAAAGTAAAGACGGCAATAGCAATAAGAAACAGACTCGATTCCTTCAACACTGAACACCCTTATCTCCTCTTAATCTGATCGTTTCCTCCCTAAGCCCCTCCCTTCTTCCCAGGTATACTTGACACCAAGTAACAATGACAGTGAAAGCGAAGATGGTTTCTCATCCGAATCTGATAGTTTACCTCCCGTTCTTCCCTCTGGGGTCTCCCAGCCACTGGTGATACCAAGTCCCAACAACAATGGTCATAGGCAGCGCAATCACGCTGCCTAAGTAAAGAACGATATTGGCACAATGTATTATTCATTTTTTTTTTCTTTAGACCAGGGCACTTCGTGTCGAAGGAATTGTCGTAGAAACTTCGAAAAGGGCTCATTCGATTGGAAATTGGAGTGGCTTGTGCCCTTATTAATAGTCGAAAGTGATTGGAAGGCAACTAACACCCCTTGCATGCCCACCATCTAACACCCCTTCCACGCCCACCATTTTCCCAAACATATCCAATCAAAATTTTGAGATAGCCATTTTGTTCAGCGTTGTTTATCTTCAGATAGAAATTATGTTTTTGAGGAGGACACTCCCCACAGCCCTCAGGGCAAGGGTTGTAAGTTATGCCCTGGAGGCATATACGGTTTTTATATAAAGCGTTGTCGTAGAAACTTCAAAAAGGCTCATTCGATCGGAAATTCAAAGGACTAGTGCCCTTTTTAATAGTCGAAAGTGATTGGTCGGCAACTAACCCCCCTCTCACGCCCACCTTTTCCCCAAACACATCTAATCAAAATTTTGAGATAGCCATTTTGTTCAACGTAGTTGAAAGTTGAAAATTATGTCTTTGAGGATGACAACCCCCCGCCCCCACAGCCCTTAGGGCAAGGCTTGTAAGTTGTGCCATGGGGGTATATAAGGTTTTTATAGATAGTGATGTTGTAGAAACTTCAAAAAGGGCTCATTCGATTGGAAATTAGAAGGTCTCGTGCCCTTTTCAAAAGTCAAAATTGATTTGAAGATAACTAACACCCCTCTCACACCCACCATTTCCCCAAACACATCCAAGCAAAATTTTGAGATACCCATTTTGTTTGACGTAGTTAAAAAATTCGGAAATTATATTTTTGATGATGACACTCCCCCCAGAGCCCTCAGGGAAAGGGTTGTAAGTTATACCCCGGGGGCATATAAGTTTTTTTTTTATAGAAAGTGTTGTCGTAGAAAATTCAAAAAGGAATCATTCGATTGGAAACTGAAACGACTAGTGCCCTTTTTAATAGCCAAAAGTGATTGGTGGGCAAGTAACCCCCCTCTCACACCCACCATTTCCCCAAACACATCCAATCAAAATTTTGAGATAACAATTTTCTTGAACGTAGTTGAAAGGTCCGGAAATTATGTCTTTGAGGATGAAAACCCTCTCACGGTCCTCAAGGCCAAGGTTTTAAGTTTTGCCCCGGGGGATAATAAGGTGTTTCTTATAGAAAGCGTTGTCGTAGAAACTTCAAAAAACGCTCATTCGATTGGAAATTGAAAGGTTTAATTCCCTATTTAATAGTCGGGAGTGATTGGGGGGCAACTAACCCCCCTCTCACGCCCACCATTTCCCCAAACACATCCAATCAAAATTTTGAGATAACAATTTTCTTGAACGTAGTTGAAAGTTCTGGAAATTAGGTCTTTGAGGATGACAACCACCTCCCCCAGCCCTCAGGGTAAGGGTGGTAAGTTATGCACTGGGGGCATATAAGGTTTTTATTGAAAATATTGTCGTAGAAACTTCAAAAGGGCTCATTAGATTAGAAATTGAAAGGGCTATTTCCTTTTTTAATAGTTGAAAGTGATTGGAGAGCAGCTAACGCCTCTCTCACGCCCACCATTTCCCCTAACACATCCAATCAAAATTTTGAGATAGCCGTTTTGTTTAACGTAGTTTAAAGTTCTGGAAATTAGGTATTTGAGGATGACAACCCCCACAGCCCTCAGGGCAAGGGTTGTAATTTATGCCCTGGGGGCATATAAGGTGCTTATAAAAAGCATTGTTGTAGAAACTGAAAAAGGGCTCATTTGATTGAAAATTGAAAGGGCTAGTGCCCTTTTTAATAGTCTAAAGTAATTGGAAGGCTTGATATTTTTATAGTAAAGATCGATGTAGGTACAATGTATTATTATTATTTTTTTTAGACCAGGACACTTCGTATCAAAAGGCTTGTCGTAGGAACTTCGGAAAGGGCTTATTCGACTGAAAATAGAAAGGGCTAATGCCCTTTTCAATAGTCGAAAGTGATTTGAGGTCAACTAGTCCCCTTCCCACGCCCACCCTCCCATTTGCCCATTATGTTTAAAAACTAAATGTTGCCTTAAGATTAAATCAAAATGCCCTGTGTTAATGCTAATTCCTAATAAGGCATCTCAGCACTATCAGCAGTATCCCAAGAACGACGGAGGGTATTATGTTTAAAGTTTAGGGGCTACTTCTGCTCTTAAAATTTAACCAAATCAAAATAGCGTAAGTGTATCCAAGCTATCAAAGAAAGTGAACAGATTTTTTTTTGCGAACGGTATCAAGTTTTCTATTTCAGGTCAACTAGAGGAGATATGAAACTAAATTAGTCACTACTATTTGTGTCCAGGATGTATTTTGTTAAAAATTTTTCTCCGACATACAAACAGCAGGTTAAACTATAGTCTTAAAAAAACGAAAAGATTTAAAGCAATTTTTTCCATGAAAAGACTATGTCAATATAAAACGAACAGAAATTAATTAAAAATAAACTTTTTCCACAGAATAAGTTTTTCAAAGAAAAGTAAAGAACTCCATTAAACAAAAAATGGGCGAAAATAAAATCAAATAATCTACCAAGCGTGAAACTACCACAAATCAGCATCGATAAATAAATGAAACCCAAAACGAACAGAAATTACAATAAATAACCGAGTCAAACTCAAAACGAGCAGAAATTAACATGATTAGGGCTCAAAACCCCTATGCCTTCCCAAGGCCAGAACATAATTTTCACTTGACTGAAAAAAATACAAATGAATGTGCATTATCAGTTTAATATACATATACTGATATTTAGTAATCAAAATGTTAATATTATTCGATTTATTAAAGTTATAAAAGTAGAAAAAATTATATTTTTTCTGTAAAGTGCAAATTATGTTCTGGCCATGGGAAGGCATAGGGGATTTCAGAAGGGGCGTTATCTCGGAGGGGCTGGCTGGGGCTATAGCCCCCCTCTTACTTTAAAAGGAGTCCCAAATCAATAGTCACAATTATATTGATCTTATCTTAAGTGTGAAAAAATTGTGTGTTCAATTAAAACAAATCCGTTTCTATTAATAAATTAAAACAACTCCAGGTTAAAAAAATTAAGCTTCTAAATTCAAACTTATATTCCAAGATTTTACCCAGATAACTGACGAATTTTGTGGTACGGTATTTGAAGTTTTGTATGCAGTAATGCTCGCTGGTAAAAACTACTCATTTAGATAATAATTTATGTTAAGAATACATAGCTAATAGATGCTTCAACTATTATGCAAGGGTTCTGAAACGCCACAGCCGTTTCGTTTCTATCATATTTCTACTTCTCTTGATGAATAACGAAGAAGACAAGTTTCCAGCCAGCGACTTGTGAAGTTTTGAACTCATGAATAGGCTCGAATCTTTTGTAAATTTAAGGTGTGATTTGAGAAAGACTGATGAAAACATTAATGTTTGCGGTCAACATTGATCGCACCGACGGCGGGCCACAGACATCTTACCGGTGGCGTGCCGCCGACATCTTATCTGCGGTGCGGTGGCGGTGCGCTGTTTTCGGCCCCACCGGTCTTCCCTCATCGGCGCGGTGCCGGGGTTTAGCAACCATGATATATTATTTTTTTCTACATTGAGCAATACGTTTTAACTGGAGTCAACAGCAGGACTGGTCTTGCTTGAGGCTTTTTGCTTTTTGACCTAGAGTCATTCCTGTGGACAGGTAAAATTGTCTGAATAAAAAAACCAACTTGGAATTCCGGTACCATGGTTTTACTGAGAAATAACGATTGGCTTAGCTGGAGATTACCTGGACTCTGTGAATAGGGAAAGTGGAAATTGCGTAATCCTTACTATTAAAAAATCAGTATCATATAAGAAAAAAATTATTAAGAAGAATTTAATAAGGGTTGACTAATCGGTGACTAGCCTGTTTCTGTAACTAATCCTAATGAAATATCCCACAATATGATGAAAATATAATATTTTAGAAACAAATTAGTAGTATGCATAGTATGGATTTGGGGAGATTACGTTCCTTGGCACCTTTCCAGAGCATGTACTTATTGATTTGCTTACTTTATGTTCCTTGGTACCTTTCCAAGCAAAGTGAACAACTCACCTGTTCCATTTCTTTGAAGTATGTGCTACCAGACTGGTTTCTGATTTTTTGAACAATTCCTTAACTCGAGACTAGTTTCATAGGAATGTACGATGCTGCTAATTAAAAAAATCGAATGCTATACTTAAAATTGTTTGATTGACATATGCTGTTAAAAGCTAACTATATTTGCAAAAAAGGATAAGGGATTCGCGAATTAGACTGTACGAACGATCTTATTTGAATAATAGGGAAGATACAGAGCTAAATAACATTTGCGAATTGGATCATATGAAGATGGAGAAAAAGGGTTAAACTGGTTATCAGTTAAGGTAACCCCTAAGGGCTTGTTAACTCAGGTAATTTGTTATAAATTTGAAACAACATCAATCTATGAAAATGGCTAACGATGATAGAATGACATTGTGAGTTGACCTAGCTTTACCTCTCCGATGTGGTCTGTATAATACACAAGTGGTGTTTGAATAGTGTTGTCAATTTAAAATAGGGTCTAACGTTAGAGTGTACTAAAAATTGATACTAAGAGAGATGTAGATTGCAAGAAAAGAATTCTAATAATGAAATTCAGAACAAACCTTAGAAATCCTTGCAATTCAAGTAGTAAGGTGTATGTGAGTACGAACCGTCAAGGATCATAAGCACCAACGACCCTAACCACCAGAAACCTCAACCCCCAAAAGTCCTCTATCCCCAAACTCGAAGGAGGCCCCCTCCCCTCTAACTTTTTAGCCCCCCCCCATTTTTTTGAATTTTTTTGAATTTTTTTTTTGTTTTTTTTAACTTTTTTTTCTTATTTTTTTTAACATGATATATTTTTTCAACTATTTTTATATCTCTTAGAATGACATGAAACATACTTAATCATAAAAAATTCACATTTAATATTTTTCAACTTCAAAATGGGAATGATATAGATATGTGTGTCGCGACTTTTACTATTAGAAAATATTGTTTGTAGTAGCACTTTTTTTTTATTGGGCTAAATTTTGTTATTTGGACTTCGAAATTATTCACCTTTATTTTTTCTTTTTTTTTACGTATCTTAAAATGACATGAAATATGCTTATGGCTCTAACAATTGTACTCTATGCTTGCCCAGAGACATGATGCGGCTCCCCCCCTATTTTTTTGATTTTTTGAAGTTTTTTTAACTTTGTTTTATTATTTTTTTTAACATGATATATTTTTTCAACTTTTTTTTACATGTCTTCGAATGAGATGAAACATACTTAAAACATTAAAACTTTACATTTAATATTTTCCAAACTCAAAATGAGAATGCTATAGATATGTTAGTCATGACCTTTACTATTAGAAAAATAATGTTTGTAGTAGCATTTTTTTTTATTGGACTAAAAATTTTTTTTGGACAGAAATTATTCAACTTTTTTTTACATCTCTAAATCATATCAGAAAAATAGAATGACACTTTTGATTTAAATTTTAAAATATATTCTTGTGCATACCCATACTCCTATTGACGAGGACTGATGGTTCTCATTCAATATTTTTTCATGAAAAACAAACTATTTTTTTTAACTAAATTTTTTTTTTGGACTTCGAAATTATTCAACTTTTTTTTATTTTATTTTTTAGCATGGTATTTTTTCAACTTTTTTTTAAATCTCTAAATCATATTAGAAAAACAAAATGACACTTTTGATTTAAATTTTAAAATATATTCTTGTGCATACCCATACTCCTATTGACGAGGACTGATGGTTCTCATTCAATATTTTTTCATGAAAAAACAAATTGATTTTTGTTGAACTAAATTTTTTTTTTGGACTTCGAAATTATTCAACTTTTTTTTACATCTCTAAATCATATCAGAAAAATAGAATGACACTTTTGATTTAAATTTTAAAACATATTCTTGTGCATATCCCTACTCCTATTGATGAGGACTGATGGTTCTCATTCAATATTTTTTCATGAAAAACAAATTATTTTTTTTAACTAATTTTTTTTGGACTTCGAATTTATTCAACTTTTTTTCATTTTTTTTATTTTTTAACATGGTATTTTTTAGAATTTTTTTTTACATCACTAAATCATATCAGAGGAATAGGATGACACTTTTGATTTAAATTTTAAAAACATATTCTTGTGCATACCCATACTCCTATTGATGAGGACTGATGGTTCTCATTCAATATTTTTTTCATGAAAAACAAACTATTTTTTTAACTAAATTTTTTTTTGGACTTCAAAATTATTCAACTTTTTTTACATCTCTAAATCATATCAGAAAAATAGAATGACACTTTTGATTTAAATTTTAAAACATATTCTTGCGCATACCCATACTCCTATTGATGAGGACCGATGTTCTCATTCAATATTTTTCATGAAAAACAAACTATTTTTTTGAACTATTTTTTTTTGAACTTCGAAATTATTTCTTTTTTTTATTTTTTTAACATGGTATTTTTTTCAACTTTTTTTATCTCTAAATCAAATCAGAAAAATAGAATGACACTTTTGATTTAAATTTTAAAAACATATTCTTGTGCATACCCATACTCCTATTGATGAGGACTGATGGCTCTCATTCAATATTTTTTCATAAAAAACAAACTATTTTTTTTAAGTAATTTTTTTTGGGACTTCGAAATTGTTCAACTTTCTTTTTTTTACATCTCTAAATCATATCAGAAAAATAGAATGGCACTTTTGATTTAAAATTTAAAACATATTCTTGTGAATACCCGTACTCTTATTGATGAGGACTGATGGTTCTCATTCAATATTTTTTCATGAAAAACAAACTATTTTTTTAACTAATTTTTTTTTGGACTTCGAAATTATTCAACATTTTTTTTTAAATGTTTTTACAACTTTTTTTACATCTCTTAGAATGACATGAAACATTCTTAAAACATAAAAAAATCACATTTAATTGGAATAAGCCAACACCCGCCCAGACACACAGGCAAAAATGAGTGAGAGAGATAAAAACACATACAAATACATAGATTCAGACACACAAACCGAGAAAGAAATGCATTTGGAATAAGCAAGCATCCGCCCAGACACACAGGCAAAAAGATTGATCGAGACAAAAACACATACAAATACGTCGATTTAGTCACACAAACCAAGAAAGACATGCATTGTAATAAGCAAACACCCGCCCAGACACACAGGCAAAACGAGTGAGAGAGAATAAAAAACACATACAAATACGTAGATTCAGACACACAAACCGAGAAAGATATGCATTGGAATAAGCAAACACCCGCCCAGACACACAGGCAAAAGAGTGAGAGAGACAAAAAACACAAACAAACATGTAGATTCAGACACAAAAACCGAGAAAGACATGCATTGGAATAAGCAAACACCCGCCCAGACACACAGGCAAAAAGAGCGAGAGAGACAAAAGTACATACAAATACGTAGATCCAGACACACAAACCGAGAAAGAAATGCATTGGAATAAGCAAAAACCCACCCAGACACACAAGCAAAAAGAGTGAGAGAGACAAAAACACATACAAATACGTAGATTCAGACTCACAAACCGAGACAGACATGCATTGGAATAAGCAATCACTCGCCCAGACACACAGGCAGAAAGAGTGAGAGACAGAAAAACACACACAAATACGTAGATTGAGACACACAAACCGAGAAAGACGTGCATTGGAATAAGAAAACACCCGCCCAAACACACAGGCAAAAAGAGTGAGAGAGACAAAAAAACATACAAATACGTAGATTCAGTCACACAAACAGAGAAAGACATGCGCTGGAATAAGCAAACACCCGTCCAGACACACAGGCAAAAAGAGTGAGAGAGACAAAAACACATACAAATACGTGGATTCAGACACACAAACCGAGAAAGACATGCATTGGAATAAGCAAACACCCGCCCCAGACACACAGGCAAAAAGAGTGAGAGAGACAAAAACAAATACAAATACGTCGATTCAGTCACACAAACCGGGAAAGACATGCGCTGGAATAAGCAAACACCCGTCCAGACACACAGGCAAAAAGAGTGAGAGAGACAAAATCACATACAAATACGTGGATTCAGACACACAAACCGAGAAAGACATGCATTGGAATAAGCAAACACCCGCCCCAGACCTACAGGCAAACAGAGTGAGAGAGACAAAAGCACATACAAATACGTAGACTCAGACACACAGACCCCAGACACACAGGCAAAAAGAGTGAGAGAGACAAAAATACATACAAATACGTCGATTCAGTCACACAAACCGAGAAAGACATGCGCTGGAATAAGCAAACACCCGTCCAGACACACAGGCAAAAAGAGTGAGAGAGACAAAAACACATACAAATACGTGGATTCAGACACACAAACCGAGAAAGACATGCATTGGAATAAGCAAACACCCGCCCCAGACCTACAGGCAAACAGAGTGAGAGAGACAAAAGCACATACAAATACGTAGATTCAGACACACAGACCCCAGACACACAGGCAAAAAGAGTGAGAGAGATAAAAACACATAGAAATACGTAGATTCAGACACACAAACCGAGAAAGACATGCATTGGAATAAGCAAACAACTGCCCAGACACACAGGCAAAAGAGTGAGAGAGACAAAACACACACACAAATATGTAGATTCAGACACACAAACCGAAAAAGACATGCATTGAAATAAGCAAACAACCGCCCAGACACACAGGCAAAAAGAGTGAGAGAGATAAAAACATATCCAAATGCGTAGATTCAGTCTAGCAAACCGTGAAAGACATGCATTGGAATAACCAAGCACCCGCCCAGACACACAGGCAAAAAGAGTGAGAGAGACAAAAATAAATTAAATACGTAGATTTATTCACACAGACCGAGAAAGACATGCATTGGAATAAGCAAACACCCGCCCAGACACACAGGCAAAAAGAGCGAGAGAGACAAAAACACATACAAATACGTCGATTGAGTCACACAAACCGAGAAAAACATGCGTTGGAATAAGCAAACACCCACCCAGACACACAGGCAAAAAGAGTGAGAGAGAGAAAAACACATACAAATACGTAGATTCAGACTCACAAACCGAGACAGACATGCATTGGAATAAGCAAACACCCACCCAGAAACACAGGCAAAAAGAGTGAGAGAGAGAAAAACACATACAAATACGTAGATTCAGACTCACAAACCGAGACAGACATGCATTGGAATAAGCAAACACCCGCCCAGACACTCAGGCAAAAATAGTGAGAGAGACAAAAACACATACAAATACGTAGATTCAGACTCACAAACCGAGACAGACATGCTTTGGAATAAGCAAACACCCGCCCAGACAGTCAGGCAAAAACAGTGAAAGAGACAAAAAAACATACAAATACGTAGATTCAGACGCACAAAACCGACAAATACATGTAGTGGAATAAGCAAACACCCGCCCAGACACACAGGCAAAAAGAGTGAGAGAGACAAAAAACACTTACAAACACGTAGATTCAGACACAAAAACCGAGAAAGACATGCATTGGAATAAGCAAACACCCGCCCAGACACACAGGCAAAAAGAGCGAGAGAGAAAAAAGTACATACAAATACGTAGATCCAGACACACAAACCGAGAAAGATATGCATTGGAATAAGAAAACAACCGCCCACACACACAAGCAAAAAGAGTGAGAGAGACAAAAACACAAACAAATACGTAGATTCAGACCACAAACCGAGACAGACATGCATTGGAATAAGCAAACACCCGCCCAGACACACAGGCAGAAAGAGTGAGAGACACAAAAACACATACAAATACGTAGATTCAGACACACAAACCGAGAAAGACGTGCATTGGAATAAGAAAACACCCGCCAAGACCCACAGGCAAAAAGAGTGAGAGAGATAAAAACACATAAAAATACGTAGACTCAGTCATGCAAACCGAGAAAGATATTCGCTGGAATAAGCAAACACCCGCCCAGACACACAGGCAAAAAGAGTGAGAGAGACAAAAACACATACAAATAAGTCGATTCAGTCACACAAACCGAGAAAGACATGCGCTGGAATAAGCAAGCACCCGCCCAAACACACAGGCAAAAGAGTGAGAGAGACAAAAACACTTATAAATACGTAGATTCAGACACACAAACTGAGAAAGATATGCATTGGAATAAGCAAACACCCGCCCAGACACACAGGCAAAAAGAGTGAAAGAGACAAAAACACATGCAAACTGAGAAAGACGTGCATTGGAATAAGCAAGCACCCGCCCAAACACACAGGCAAAAAGAGTGAGAGAGACAAAAGCACATACAAATACGTCGATTCAGTCACACAAACCGAGAAAGACATGCGCTGGAATAAGCAAACACTCGCCCAGACACACAGGCAAAAAGAGTGAGAGAGACAAAAACACATACAAATACGTGGATTCAGACACACAAACCGAGAAAGACATGCATTGAAATAAGCAAACACCCGCCCCAAACACACAGGCAAAAAGAGTGAGAGAGAAAAAAAAACACATACCAATACGTAGATTCAGACACACAAACTGAGAAAGATATGCATTGGAATAAGCAAACACCCGCCCAGACACACAGGCAAAAAGAGTGAGAGAGACAAAAAACACATACAAACACGTAGATTCAGACACAAAAACCGAGAAAGACATGCATTGGAATAAGCAAACACCCGCTCAGACACACAGGCAAAAAGAGCGAGAGAGGCCCCCACATACAAATACGTAGATCCAGACACACAAACCGAGAAAGACAGGCATTGGAATAAGCAAAAACCCACCCAGACACACAAGCAAAAAGAGTGAGAGAGACAAAAACACATACAA
This sequence comes from Artemia sinica, assembly GCA_027921565.1. Lineage (NCBI taxonomy): Eukaryota > Metazoa > Arthropoda > Branchiopoda > Anostraca > Artemiidae > Artemia > Artemia sinica. The sequence goes on along the minus strand of CM051259.1, from coordinate 7,598,730 downwards.
ATACATAGATTCAGACTCACAAACCGAGACAGACATGGCACTGGAATAAGCAAACACCCGCCCAGACATTCAGGCAGAAAGAGTGAGAGACACAAAAACACATACAAATACGTAGATTCAGTCATGCAAACTGAGAAAGACATGCATTGGAATAAGCAAGCACCCGCCCAGACACACAGGCAAAAAGAGTGAGAGAGACAAAAAGACATACAAATACGTCGATTCAGTCACAAACCGAGAAAGATATGCGCTGGATTAAGCAAACACCCGCCCAGACACACAGGCAAAAAGAGTGAGAGAGACAAAAACACATACAAATACGTGGATTTAGACACACAAACCGAGAAAGACATGCGCTGGAATAAGCAAACACCCACCCAGACACACAGGCAAAAAGAGTGAGAGAGACAAAAACACATACAAATACGTGGATTTAGACACACAAACCGAGAAAGACATGCATTGGAATAAGCAAACACCCGCCCCAGACCTACAGGCAAAAATAGTGAGAGAGACAAAAGCACATACAAATACGTAGATTCAGACACAAGGACCCCAGACACACAGGCAAAAAGAGTGAGAGAGATAAAAACACATACAAATACGTAGATTCAGACTCACAAACCGAGAAAGACATGCATTGGAATAAGCAATCAACTGCCCAGAGACACAGGCAAAAGAGTGAAAGAGACAGAACACACACACAAATATGTAGATTCAGACACACAAACCGAGAAAGACATGCATTGGAATAAGCAAACAACCGCCCAGACACACAGGCAAAAAGAGTGAGAGAGATAAAAACATATACAAATGCGTAGATTCAGTCTAGCAAACCGTGAAAGACATGCATTGGAATAAGCAAAAACCCGACCCAGACCTACAGGCAAAAAGAGTGAGAGAGACAAAAGCACATACAAATACGTAGATTCAGACACACAAACCTAGAAAAACATGCATTGGAATAAGCAAACACCCGCCCAGACACATATGCAAAAAGACTGAGAAAGACAAAAACACATACAAATACGTAGATTCAGACTCACAAACCGAGACAGACATGCATTGGAATAAGCAAACACCCGCCCAGACCCACAGGCAAAAAGAGTGAGAGAGACAAAAACACATACAAATACGTAGATTCAGACTCACAAACCGAGACAGAAATGCATTGGAATAAGCAAACACCCGCCCAGACACTCAGGCAAAATAGTGAGAGAGACAAAAACACATACAAATACGTAGATTCAGACTCACAAACCGAGACAGACATGCATTGGAATAAGCAAACACCCGCCCAGACACTCAGGCAAAAACAATGAGAGAGACAAAAACACATACAAATACGTAGATTCAGACGCACGAAACCGAGAAAGACATGTATTGGAATAAGCAACCGTCCAGACAAACATGCAAAAAGAGTGAGAGAGATAAAAACACATACAAATACGTAGATTTAGACACAAAAACTGAGAAAGACATGGAGTGTACCCCACGACGGCGCATACATAGTGAGAGAGACATGCAAAGTCAACATAGCTTTATTTCATTTTTAAGGTTAATTTAGACTAGGTTACTTGCACGCACGTAACCATATGGAGCTAGAACGTGCTTAATAATTTTTTGGTGCTTACAGTCCTTTTCCTCTTTATTACATTCACATATTGGGAATCAGGAGAACAAGCTTTGAGAACTGGAAGTAGACTGTCTGCCTTCAAAAATGATATGTTTTCATTAGCAAAGCATGCAGCCAGTCTGATTTGAGAGTTGATGATCTCAGACTCTGCGTCCCTGCGGTCTCCACCAAACTCAGAAACACTGGATATGAGTTGTACAGCACAAATTCTTTCCAAGTGCGAGTTGCTACGAGAGTGAAGCAACATGGTCTTTGTTCCTTTGAGCTCTTTCAAATAAAACTGCACCTAGGCTTGTTTCTGTCAAAGGGTAATCGTGCAATAAATCTTCTAAGGTCATTATCTTCTTCCCAAGCTTTACTGTGTTGGCGATTGTGGGTCTTGAGACTCACAGGCATATTTTTTTCATGTTTTTTCCTTAACCTGTTTGCCTTTGAAAGTAAAAACTATGGCATAACAGATTCCCCATTGATTCCTTCACTGAACAAACTGAAATTTTTTTTGCACTGAAGCGATTTTGGACGGCTCAGCCATGTAATCACTAGCAGCACTGAGAAAACTGTTTATCTCGTGAGCCAGCTCCTACTTCACTCTCAAGATTTTAAACATTGCGTGTTAAGACTTTATGAGGCTGGAGAAGAACTGAAGACTCAAAAGACTGGTATATATTCTTGGTGCTTAATTTAAACTCAGTGCTAGCTATGTTTCTATAAAAAGAAGCTTGGCATGTATTTTTAGCACAAATATCAGGAGTAGAAGTTGTGTCTGGTTGAGAAGCTTCGCATAAAGATGTTTTTCCTTCTTTAGATTTTTTTTACAATAGGTTTGAAAAATCCTTCTCTTTTCTGTTGATTTCCTCTCTTAGACATGTTTGACAAAATACCTAAATGATAGAACGCAATTTTAAATGCAAATCATACATCACAAATTAATAAAAAAAAAAGAAAAAACTGTTTTTTGAAGAAAGTAAAGAGTCAAATAGAAACATTGAATGAACAAAAATTATCACCCCTCAGTCCATGCCATTGTAAAATTGACATGCCCTTTCAGTTTCCACTCGGCGTGGTCAAGAAAGGAATAGGCGAGCCCAAGAAATAAATAGTTGATTGGGAATAAAAACGGTTTCAAGACGTAAGTGGAAAATATGTAGTTTTGGTATAAATTAGTTGAAGAATTTCGAAAAAAAATAGACTTTCCGAGGCTCACCTAAAGCTATGCTCAGATAAATGATTTCAATCGTAAAAACAGCACAAAAAAAAGAATGAAATAATATCATATAATATGCTATCAACACAAGCCAAATGTGTAAAGCCATATTCACTTAAAAACACTGCTTCAGAAATCAACTACTTGAGTGAAACAGTCAACTACTTGAGCATTCTGAAGCCCTGGCCTTAGATTAAACCCATTTCAATCGTCTATTAAGCGAATCGTCAACGACCGTGTGGCTGTGGCTGCTCTTTGGTTTTAGTCCACATTTTTTCTGAAGAGTGGCGCAAAGCACAGCACTGGCTAGCCGATTGTGATTTTCAGTCTTGGTCGTTTTTAAGAGACTAAAAAGTCTTTCTACTACGACATTTGAAAAACGCAAATAGAGGAGATATTTGACAACTTTCAAAACGTTTTGTTCTACGTCAAGAAAGTTGCGTTCCACTGTCTTATAAAACAATTTTCCCTATTGTTCTACTTATTGTTTATAATAGCCAAACATTTCAAACAAAATTTTGAAACATTAACTCGCAGTTTTTGAAGAAATACATTTAGTTTTCAGCAATATTTAGTTTCATTTTAATTTTTAATTTAGTTGAAAATTGATTTTAGTTAAAAAAAAGTCGTTCAATACGAAAAACACTGTCATTTTTGAAAAATTATTAATGAAAGATTATAAAAGAATATTAACGAGTGCCTCAATATTAAATAGTGCGGAAAATACCCCTGGGGGAGGTATTTTCCAGAGGGGTAATATATTTATATATATATATATATATATATGTATATATATATATATATATATATATATATATATATATATATATATATATATATATATGTATATATATATATATATATATATATATATATATATATATATATATATATATATATATATATATATATATATATATATATATATATATATATATATATATATATATATATCTATATATATATATATATATATATATATATATATATATATATATATATATATATATATATATACAATTGAGCTATATCACCTAATATTAAATTTGCACTTACTTAAATTTCTCTCAGCTCCTTTTCCGTAATAGAAATTTCCAAACTGAAGGAATTTACCCAGGGCGTTTGGCAACTTGACTTTTATTTTGATTTCAGACCATCAAGAATCCTAAGTTTGAACTTCTGTTAAAACTTAGGATTAAAGTTTTAACTTAGAAGTTAAAGTTTTAACTTAGAAGTCAAAACTTCAACTTCTGTTAACTTCTCGTTTTCAGCTGATAATTGATGATACTGATAAATGTAGATCGAGGTTTTTGTCTCACGTTCGGAAGCAGGAAGTAAGTTTATACGAAAAGGCGACAGCTTGTCTGTTATCTTGACCATGGAGAGTAAAATCAGGATTAATGATACCATTTATAGATGAAAGAATTTTGAAGGCATTTTCAGAAAGTAACCCCGAAAAATACAATACAAAACGTAAAAAATAAGTAAATTTAAGTCTTAGCACTCGTTTGCTGATGAGTGACATTTTTTTTGAAAGTATTTTGTTTTATGTATAAATTTGGAAAATGTGTCCACTTTATGTCCCAAATGTCTAAATGTGTCTCTTTTTCGCCCTAATATGTCATTATGTTCCTGCACCTAAGAATATGCCCTTTGGACATAAAATATGTTCAGTTGGCAACCCTATATCTAACTGCAAGTGACCGCTACTTCTACTATTGCTAAGGGTAGTAATGTGAAATTTCCGGAAAATGTTTATGGGAATGGTAAAATACGTGAAAACATACTTTTTGCTCTCATGTCAAAACAACGTATCAGCAATATCCTTGGGACGGTTAAAATGTTAAGTGGAAAGTTTCAGGGTATGTTGAGGGGAATTTTAAACAGGGCATGTTGAGGGCCTGAGTAGAATGTCCATGAAAATGCCTTATAAGCTAGTCTGTAATCCGAAGGGGGGAGTAGATGCATTTGAAAACCTCACTAATAACCATCTACTTAATGGCATATATGCAATGACAATTAATCTTATGACAGATAAAACAGTGACACTTTGTCCGATGACAGATAAAAACGATGACAATTTGTCCGATGCTAAAAAAGAAGAAAGTTTATCTGATGACAAGAAAAAATAATGACAGTATATCTAACGACAAAAAAAGCAATGGCAGCTTATCCGATGACAAAAAAACAATGAAAGTTTAGCTGAAGAAAAGAAAAAATAAAAATAGTTTGTCCAATGCCAGAAAAAAACGATGACATGTTTTTGGTAATGTCTACACAGTCTTGGTAACACAGTCATTGTAAATATCCAGGCTGCCAAAATGACAAAGTACTGGAGCGGAATTAATCAAATATGGCAAGAAAAATCAAAAGATTGCCCTCACCTGTTGAAGCTCATAAGAACAATTTGTTCCATAACTGCAAGTGCTGTAAAAAAAGACGTAAGTTCGTGGCTTAACTTAAGTTGGCGTGCAAGCTTAACCAGAATTAAGCTAATTTAAACCAAATCCAATATAACTTCATTTCATTTAGCCAAGCCTAAATACAGAATCCAATTTCACAGGGTATGTAATTTCTAAGGCAAACCCGTTGTTCCTAAAAATTCACTTGTAGGTGTTTCTATATTAAAATCCTAAGTATTTAAAACGCCGACGTATTTTAACGGTTATTGCAAACTACCTAAATTTGTATGATATATTTAATGATTATGTACATCGGGTTCTCATCGGGTTCATATGTACATCGGGTTCTCATCGGGTTCATATGTACATCGGGTTGTCATCGGGTTCATATGTACGTCGGGTTCTTTATTTTAGTATGTGGGCTCTTTCTTTGAAGAACTTGTGCACATATCGTAGCATGACAGCATTTGAATGATGAAATTCAATAACTCAATGATTTTAGAAATAGCTCATGAAAAGATCTCATTTACTAAAAGTATGACTTTTAAATAAATATAGAAAGTTTTAATTTTACTAAGAAATAGCTATTAAATTATCTGAAATATTAAAAAAAAGCGTATGAACGACCTAATGAAAAATACCGCTAAGTAAGCCAATACTGTTTTAGTAAGTCATTAAATAAAAAAAACAAGTTTTTTTTAACTGAAAGTAAGGAACGACGTTAAAACTTAAAACGAACAGAAATTATTCCGTATATGAAAGGGGCTGTCCCCTCCTCAACGCCTCGCTCTTTACGCTAAAGTTTTTTACTGTTTAAAAAATAGAGTTGTGAGAAAGTCAAACTTTAGCGTAAAGAGCGAGGCGTTGAGGAGGGGAAAGCCCCTTTCATATACGGAATAATTTCTGTTCGTTTTAAGTTTTAACGTCGTTCCTTACTTTCAGTTAAAAAAACTTGTTTTTTTATTTAATTTTTGAACGTTTTTGAATTAATGCAGGTTTTGATCTTGGATCATCGTACATGAATAATTAAAACAAAATTTGCATATTAATTTTACTTTTATTTGGTTAAATAGCTTTCTTGAAACTTGTTTAATTTTATTTACAAACGTTTCTATTAGTAATAAATATACGTAGCTTACGAATTAACTTACGTAACGAACTTCTATATTCTTATGTTTTTAATACGTACATTAGGGGGTTCGCCCGCTAGTCCAATACCTTGCTCTTTAAGCTAAAAATTGAATTTCGTTCCAACTCTTTAAAAATGGCCGCTTAATCACAAAGGCCGTTAATTAGAATAAATAGCTCTTATGAAAGTACTAAAAAATCTTTGGCTTAAAGGGCGAGGTATTGACTAAGGGGTTAACCCAGTCATATGTGTAATATTTTCGGTTCGTTTTAAGTTTTGATGTTGCAGTTGGAAAACTTGTTTTTTTATATTTAATTTCTGATCTTTTTTTAAATAATGCTGGGAAATCTGGCGTCCCCTTCATAGCAATGTCCCTTCCCCCATGAAAACTTCCTTCATGGAAAGATCCTCCCACATAACCCCCGACCCATCCTCCCCCACTACCAGAAAAATCCCCCTGGAAACGTCTGTATAATAATAATAATAATAATAATAATAATAATAATTTTTATTATAAGCCAAAAAACAGGCCATACAGAACAGTATTCTTAATTACACTCCACAAGAAAAATAACATAAATATCAAGTTTCACTCATTGATGTCAACGCTTCATTTACATATTTACATAACTGCCTGATTGACCTTTTTACAGTCGTTTTCAGGATCCCCGGGAACTCCAAGTTACCACCCTCAAAATACTTTTCCCTTAATAGAGAAAGTTGCTGGCACTCGGTGAGAATATGGGCCACATCCTCAATACCTAGGTTACATCTGGGGCAAGAGTAATCCGCATTTGCATCTGGGGCCACCCTATTTCTTTCAAATACTCTTTTTCTATTTTTTAGTGGCAGGCAATTCGCTCGGATCCGAAACCAAGTCCTCAATGTCTCCCCCGGTAAACCTAGTTTAAAATAATATTCGAATCCAAATATCGCTTTTACATGGGAATAAAACTTCAATGTTTCAGATGTTTTAACTGCCTGGGTCCACATTTGGACTTCCTGGTCTTTTATTCTTTCTACAATCATAGCCAAAAACGACTCACCCTGATCTGAGGGTCCTAGCCCCTCATTCCAAATATATGATAATCCTAATCCATCTAAAACATTTTTTATTTGATACGGCCACGATCTTTTACGTTTCGACCGTAGCATCTCCACATAAGCTGCTTTTGCTAACCTATCTTCTGACAGACTTAGAACCTTTAGCCAGTACCGGATCATCTGTGCTAATCTACTCATTCTCAGCGAAAATATATCTAGGTCACCTTTTATTGCCTGATTGTGGGTCGTTACGTGAAGACCAATTAATCTCTTAAAGTGTTGCAGCTGAATTGATTCCAATTGTGGTGCCGGGTCATGCCCCCAAAGTTCAGCTCCGTAATGGATAGTAGGCAAAACTTTAGAATTAAAAACATATTTATGCATTTTTAGATCTTTTATACTTGAAAGCCTTGAATTACGTAGAATGGCAGCTGAAACTGCTTTCCCTCTCTTAATCATCTGTTTTACATGCTCTTTCCATCCTCCTTTTGCTGAAAGTGTCACTCCCAAATATTTAAAATTTTCGCTCTCTTTTACTTTTTAACTTTTATAATAAAATTCTACTTTTTGATCATCATTATTCACACGAATTCCTCTAAAAACCACAATCTCAGTCTTTTTAATATTCAACACTAGTTTCTTTCTATCTAAATATTCTTCTAATATACTCAATAAGTTTTGGAGCTCCTCTGGTGACTTGCCTATCAACACCGCATCATCAGCAAAAAGCAAAAGAGATAACGTCAGGTTCCCTAGTGACACTGTAGGGGCCCATACCTTTTTAAAATGGTCAACAATATCATTTATATACAACGTGAACAACCTAGGCGAAATACTACTACCCTGTTTTACTCCTTTTCTAATTTCAAACGGTGACGATAATCCCTTCCCTAAAACTTTAACTATACCAAATGTGTTTCTATACATATCAGCTAGTATCCTAACGAAAAGTCTTGGTAAGCCTACCTTTAACAGTTCTAAGCACAGGAAAATCCTATCAATACTGTCGAAGGCCTTTTCTAGATCTAAAAATGCAACGTACAACCTATTCTTCCCTTTTGCATATTTCTCTACAAGCGCCTGTAGGACTAAGACCCTATCAATAGCATTATATCCATCCCAAAATCCTGCCTGCTCCTCCTTCAAAATCCTATATTTTTCTAACCAATGAGCTAATCTAGCATCTAGTATTCTTTCTAATATTTTGCTAAGACTAGGTACTAAAGATATCGGTCGATAATTACTGTGATCCGCTGGGTCTCCCTTTTTGAATAGCGGCAAAATCAAGGATGTTTTCCACGGCGATGGCCATTCTCCGGAGGCCAGAACTGAGTTGAAGATAGCCGAGAAGATGGGCATAAATAAAAGTTGGAATTGTTTCAAGATCTTTGTTGGGACTCCATCGCTACCAGGTGCTGATCCACCTTCCATGACGCTTATGCATTCTTCGATTTCTTCTTCCGATGCGGGTTTTATCAGATCATAATCGTGTTCTTTCAGTGGGAAACTGGTCTCATTCTCTGTATTCGATAATTCGTCGCTGAACCAGCAGTCAAACGAATAGTCTTCCTGAACCGCGTCCTTGTAGTATGTAGGCCATGTTTTCGGGTCAGGTACTTTTGGCTGAGCTATGGAGGCCCCTTTTTTTTATCTTCTCCAGAAAGACCGCGTATCACTCTTTTCATAAAACTGGATCAGCTCCTCCTTACCTTTTTGAATAGCCAGTCTCTTCTTCTGTTTTAAGAGGCGTTTATACTCCCGGCGAACATTTTTGAACCTTGTTACTAGTCGAAGCCTATTTTCCTCTATTTCCTCTTCCCTCAAAATCTCCATTTCTTTAATCAATTCTAATTTTTTTATTCTACATTCCTCATCAAAAAATTCTATATCCTTACAACCTCCTTTATTTCCTAGAACTGGGCCTGCTATTTCATGTAAAATCTCCGTGAACTCTTCTATCAATCTATCATGGTTATTTGTCTTCTCTAAATCACTTAGCCTTATAGCTACATCATCCTCTGAAAACGCTTCACTTAATTTAACATTTTCCTCTGTAGACCATTCCCTAGGTATCTGACGTCTAACATTTTTATTATAAATACGACTTTCACTTGAAATATCCCTCATTTGGGGAGCACTCCTTGATCTAATTTCTAAAAATACCGGTAGATGGTCCGATCCTACTAGCTTAAGCACATCCACATTAAGGTAATTCGGATCCCAGCGAATATCCACCAAAACATAATCAATTAAACTTGCTTTAGCCCCAGATACGCAGGTAAACTCACCCCGATTTTTATCCTTTCCAAATCTTCCATTTCCAATCATCAAACCCGATTCTGCGCATAGTGTCAGCAACCTTCTACCCCATTGATTTATTCTTCTTTTTTCATCCCTGCTAGCTCTGGGAATTATGTAGACGGCTGGGACTGCTGACGGAATACCTGGAATTAACACATCTTTTAATTCAACTTCATCACTAGTATAAGCATTAAAATCACCCATTAATATCAATCTATCACTTTCAAAATTAGCTCTTTTTTCATCTAATTCTTTTACCAACAAATCCCACGTATCTTCATTTCGGTACGAGCTATTTTGAGGCGGAATATAAATCGATCCTATTACAATACAGTCCATCCCAACATTCTAATCTAATCCAAATAACATTTTCTGATTTACTTTTCAGCTTTGTATAACTTTTGAAAGACTCATCTTTTATCAACACTACAATGCCTCCAAAATAACGATTGTTAGAAGCTAACTCTCTTGATACACTTTCCACATTAAAACCTCTTACTTTTGGAGTTTCACTAGGGCAATGCCAGGTTTCTATTAATGCTACAAAGTCAAAATTTGACAAATCACTTTCCACACAACTTAACTTATTTTTTATACCCTGTACATTCCAAGATACAAACTTCAGGGTTTGTGTATGGCCTTGTCGATGCTATTGTGCTCCGTAATCACTCGGGGGGAAAGCTAACCGGTAATAATCGTCGCCCCTAGGCCTATTAATACCCCTGTACTGCCAAGGCTGATTTTTTTTGTAGCTGCCTGAACGGGCGTGTGTTTTGTCTGTAAATTGGTGGCCGATTCCCTTCAGTAGCCCGGCTTGTCAATGGCTCCTCATTTCTTTGCCGTACATTTCTAGCGGTGCGGCTGTAAGTATTATCAACGGGGCTAATCTCGCTACTTTTACGACCTTTCCCTGTTCCTATTGTTTTCGGCAAGTTGCTGTTTCTTTCAACTATCGTGTTCGTGTCACTTTCATTACCAGAACAGTCCGACTGATCTGAAGGGCAATTCTGGACTGAGCTCTGGTTATTTTCATTCACATTAGCGGGATTTATACCTCTGATCTCTGAGTTACTCTGTGCTGGATTAGGGGCCCTAATTGGATGGCTTACCGTCATTTCTTTTATTTTTTGACATTCACGGTCGTATGTGTACGTTTTACCTTCAATGATAAGCCTATCGCCTTTGAACCGCGCATTTTGACCTTTTACTAGGGCTTGGGACAGTACTGGCTTTAAATTTTTTCTAGCCTCGCGTTGATACGTAGTGTAGTCCGGAGCAACCCCTACGCCGTTCTGTTTCAACACAAAACTTTTCCTGAGAACCGCATTTCGTATTTCCAAGTCGTGCCACTTAACTATTACAGGACCTGATCTCAGGCGGAAAGCATCCTTTATGTCCCTCCGAGAAAGCTGTAGGTTCGGGAGGCACCAGCTAAGAAACTCGCAAAGCTCATCCTTCAAACTCGACTGGGATGGACCAGTCACAGGGAAATTGTAAAACACGAGGTTATAACGCTTTATTTCTGCCTCCAATGAGTCGATTTTCAGTGTAGACTCCCTGAGTTTGTTCCTCATTTCCGCTAGATCGTTTGAAATTTCTGATTTTGTTGTGTCTAGCTGTTTACTAAAACTATTCATTTTTGCCTCTATACCGAATAAGCTGTTTGAGAGCTGTGGGATCAAATCCAGTTTGAAATTTATTTCACGCATAAACTGAGAAATAGCGTCGGGATCCGACGCATCCGGAAGTTGAGGTGGCTGAATCTGATTCCCCTCCATTTCTGCTTGCGTATTCAAGATAATTAAGATTGCCTACCTTATTCTCTGCCAGCAATGTTCTCCGGCAGTAGAGTTTATTCGTTGCGTCCCGCTTTAGCCCGGGACACAGCTTTGTAGCGCTCTCTTCTTCAGTTGTCAAAGAAATGAATCTTTATCCGGAGACGCTGCTATACTGGGGGGCGTGGCTAACTTCTCCCGTCCTTGCGCACTGAATTGTGTATTAACTGTTTTAAACTAATAGATGTTATCGCTCTGAATGACCGATGAATACTCACTGTATACTTCCCAATAACCAATACTATATGTTAATATTGGGAAAAGTTCATAACTTTTAGCCCTCCCCCCGAAAACTTAGGGGATGAAGTCATCCTAAAAGACATACTTATCATATTTTCGAGCATGCTGAACAAAATGGCTATCTCAAAATTTTGATCAGGTGACTTTGGGGAAAAAATGAGCGTGGGAGGGGGCCTAGTTGCCCTCCATTTTTTTGGTCACTTAAAAAGGACACTAGAACTTTTAATTTCCAATCCAATGAGCACTCCCACGATATTCTAGGACTACTGGGTCGATACGATCATCCCTGGAAAAAACAAATAAACACGCATCCATGATCTTTCTTCTGGCAAAAAATGCAAAAGTCCACATTTTTGTAGATAGGAGCTTGAAACCTCTACAGTAGGGTTCTCTAATAGGCTGAATATGCTGATGTGGTTTCATTAAGGTTCTATAACTTTTAGGGGGTCTTTCCCCCTTTTTTCGAAAATCAGCCAAATTTTCCCTGGCGCATAACTTTTGATGGGTAGGACTAAACTTGATGAAACTTAAATATTTGAAATCAGCATTAAAATCTGATTCTTTTGATGCATCTATTGGTATCAAAATACCGTTTTCTAGAGTTTCGGTTACCATTGAGCCGGGTCGCTCCTTACTTACAGTTCGTTGCCACGAACTGTTTGAAAAAGAAAGCTACATTAAAAGTTGGCCAACAGAAAAAGTGTACTAAAATTTAGTTAGCAAAAACAAAACTAAAACCTGGTGAACAGAAATAACAAGTTTCATTAAAATTTATTTGGTAGGGAAAAAGATGTTGCATTAAAACTTTTCAAAGAAAATAGTGTAAACCTTCTGATTACTTCTTTGTTTGTATGCCCTTTTATATTGGCTGATGTAAAGGTTTACGTTGGTATAAGGTGTTTATTGAATAATGTGAGAATACACACAGAGAAAACAAGGTAGCACAAGAACAACTAACTATGACGAAGGCGAAAGATGGACTGCCTTTAGAAGTGTAGCAAGAGTATAAATTTCCTGGAACGGAAGTTTCAGCTATTGGTTGTTCGACATTGCCTGGAAACAAGCCCTTTCCCATGACTAGCTTTATTCCCAAGAGCCCCCCCCCCTGGACCACTCTCGTTGACACATAAATGGCCAAATAACTAAAAAATGAGACACCCGGAAAAGCTTCTCGAATTGATGTTATAAATACTTTACAATAATTAGGAGTGCCACTAGCCGTTCCTAAGATATTATAAGTAGATTTTTCTTTTTGATAACATGGATGCTTACAGTATCCCTCTCATAAATCTCTGAATTTCCAACTTAAAATCCTTATCTTTTTTGGATAAACCCAGGATCAAACATTCCCCTATTCCCAGTAGTAAGCATAGACTAAGAATAACTTTCTAGGTTGAATTATTCACCAGGAGGTTCCTGGGCGGGGGGGGGGAGAAGAGAAACTTCCAAATTCCTGAAATATTTTGTGCACTTATCAAAATGTTCAGCCCATCTCTCTTTAACTCTTTCTTTATCACTAATTGTGATCCCGTTCCTATCTTTAACTGGATAAGGTCCAGATGGACTACTACCTACCAATTTATTAAAACGCTAGTATAACATTTTACTATTATACCTTCTAGCTGTATCTTCCAGATCCCCGGCAATTTTGTCCATGACCTTCCTTAGTTCATAATTTAATGCTTTCTCCACTTGCTTTACATTCCTATTATTTTCACATAATCTATCCTCAAATAATTCTTGTACAAGCTCCTTCTCCTCTCTATTAAACATAAAGCATTTTCACAATTAATCTTAGTTGCATTTCTAACTTTCTTCCCTAAGACACCATCAGCAAATTCACAAATTGTTCCCTTAAAATTATTTCATCCGTCTTCTATATTGTCATATTTTAAACTCTACAGTTTAGAATTGAACTGTTCCTGGCAAATTTCTCTCAAATTCTCATCCTGAAGTCTACCAACGTAATAGCTTCCTAAAAGGTAGTTACCTTCCTTTACAACATAAAAGATATCTCAAAAGTAGATGAACGAAGAGGTTTGGCAATAAGTACACAGAAGATGAAAATCTCGCGCAATAATGTGAATAAACTACCTGCTGAGCCGCTGATAGTTAATGCAAATGATATTGAAGAGGTTAAGATGTTTAGATATCTTGGGTCTTTAGTGAGTACCGATGGAAGTTTTGGGAGTGAAACTGCCACGCGTACCACGTGCGCAGAAAGCGCCATTGATAAGTTAAGAGACGTCAGGAAAAGTGCCACTTTCTCTTTTATGCTCAAATTGAAGCTCTTCAATAGTAATTTCCTGAAAGTGCTACGGCTCATGATTCAAGCGTTATGGTTATGGAAAGTTAATGGTTCTGAAAGCTGGGCACTGACAAAAAACAGCTAGAGAAAAGAATCCGAAGTTTTGAAAATAATTGTCTTCTAGGAATTCTCGGAATAAACTGGACGGACAAAATAACCAATGTATTCATTAGAGAGAAGACTAAACAGCCGCTTGTTACTGATAAAGTCGTAAACAGTTGTTGTCAATATTAGGGGCACGTGGGTTATAATTGGCAGCAATTGCCTGCCCAATGATGTTTCGTGATGGGTTCCTCCCAGAGTTCGGCGTCACGGACGACGGAGGGCTACATTTGGACGATGCCATGAAAAAGACGTAGCACTCTCAAGAACATCCCTCGATAATCTTTGGCCGAAGACAAATGCAAGATCATCCTGAAGACGCAGAGTTGCCACCTTATGCGCACACCGGCGTAGGGAGTAATAATTACTAAGTAAGTAAGGTAGTTATACCGAATCTCAGCTTTAAATTAACCCTAGACAGTACTAGATGGTGATCTTTACTTTTACCATCAATAACAGGACCCCTATGTATCTTGTATTGACCCTGCATGTCTTCGGTTTACAATAAATATTCAATAAGGTTAGCTGTCGTATCATCATGAGTATACCCCGTTAACTTACGAGTCAATTTTGGACCAAATGCTATATTGGTTATAACTAGATTGTTATACCTACAAAATTCCAGCAGTCTGTATCCATTACTGTTTTCTTTTCCTACACCAAATATACCTGGGCTAGAATACCCTCTATTCCTATTTCTACCGACCTGAGCGTTAAAATTTCCCTACAAAAGCACCATATTTCAACTTGAGACCCTGTCTCTTTGTTTCTGTAACCGTAAATAAAATTAATTTGAGGCATTACTATCTCCGTCAGTTTAATTTTACACGGGCATATATTACTATGACTGATACCCTGCACTTTTTAGTCAGAAAATGAGTGATTAGTGTTCTTTTAATAACACCTTGAAAACCTATATAGGCCTTAAAAGCCTCCTTAATCATCACCAACCCTATTCCATGTCTATGTGCCTGATCCTTCCTGTCAGAGTAAATAAATTCTATATTACCTATTTTTATTCTTCCTACCCCTGGGATATGAGTTTCTGAAATTCCTAATAAGTCCAGTTCAAATCGTCCGAATTCGTCAGTCAAATTGTCGATACGATAGGTATTTTTTAGCTTCGTAAGTAGAAAGGCCTTATTGACTCGTGATGGGGCACCATATATGGGCATAGAGTCCCCAGGGAGATGGTATTCTCACTGAGAATGAAAAAACAGGATTTTTCTCACTTGAAAAAACAGGATTTTTCTCACTTTTATGGATGTTTCTTGGACGGGTAGTGTGTTGGTCAATTTATTTGATGTTTTTCATGGATTTCAACATCAATTTATGTCTGTTTTATGGTTTTTGTCAGTGAGAATGAAAAAAACAGCGAGGAGTACAGCAATTTATGGATGTTTTATGGTTTTTGTCAGTGAGAATGGAAAAACAGGATTTTTCTCACTTTGATGGATGTTTCAAGGTCGATTTATTTGTTGTTGTTGTTATTGTTCGTCCAGGTGCACGCTAGGGGTGAATGTTAAGATCCAGGAATAGGAAACAGGATCACGTGTTCCCTTCTTAGCCAATCAGAGGCTCGCTTACATATTAGCGGCGGAGGTTTGCAGAGAATATGAGGAAAGGATTTTTGATATAGTTTAATTAGTCTGTGAATAGAATTCAAAGGGGTGAGAACAGTTTGACTTTACTCATTTCGATATATATGTGTGTGTTGATGATGATGAGTGGAATGTTTACCCTATTAGAAGTTGATAGTGGAGTTGATGGCAATAATACAAGAGCACCAAACATTGCGGTGGAAATCACGAGAGGATCACGGCTTTGTCTGGAATGGGATGAAGTATATGCAAGATATGTGATATCCTTGAGCAAATTTAAAATGGAGGATCAGTTATGTTTCGCTGCAAAAGTTGATATAGCACATGTGAATAGACTTCAATGTGCTTTAAGTGCATTAATGAAACATATCTTACTACTTACTTACTTAACTCCCATCCGGCTGGATTGGCCGACTCGGGGCTTCTCCTCTGACTGAACTATGGTAGAGCTTCTTATACGATTCCCTGTTCGCTGCAGTTCGAAGGAGTACCGACAAGGGATGGCTGGGAAAGTTTTCCCTCCAGTGCTTGGGAGGTCGTCCTTCTGGGCAGGAGGCATCAATCCTTCCTTCAAACGCAATTTTTGGAAGTTGGGCTGGGGACATCCGCTGAACGTGGCCTAACCATCGATGCTGTTGAAGCTGGATGGTCTGCATGATGGTCTGAGAATAGTTGAGCGAAGACAATAGCGTTCGTTTGATATTCGGTCAAGGTAGGTGATGCCAGCAAGCTTCCTGAGGGATTTTGTTTCAAAGGCCGCCAACCGGCATTTGTCTTCTGCTTTCAAGGTCCATGTCTCTGCTCCGTACGTTGCTACTTGAACTACAAGAGCTCGAAAAAGGCGTGTTTTTAGTTTCAGCGACAGATGTTTGTTTTTCCAGATCGATCGCAATGACTTGAAGCATGCTGAGGCAAGGGCGAGGCGTCGTTTAATGACTTTTGAGGAGTCGTTTGTTGACGTCAGCTCACTTCCTAGGTAAACGAAATGGTCAACCCACTCGATCTCTTCCCCTTGATCATAATTTTGCTGGGTTGAAGGCCTGTATCTGTATGCCGCGTTACCTTCATGGCTTTTGTCTTGTTAGCATTGATTTTCATCCCAAAGGAACTAGCTGCATGATCAATATCGTTAGCGCTTGATTGCTGTTCCTCTAGTTGTTCGTTTAGGCGATTAATGTCATCGGCGTATGCAAGCATGTCAAAGACGTGTCCACTCATGAGTGCTCCCGTGTCATTGGGCACCAGTGCCAATACAGCATTCAGGAATAGGCAGAACAGAGTGGGGGAGAGTAGGCATCCTTGCAGCACTCCTGAAGAGGTTGAGAATTCTTCAGTAAAGCCTTCGCTGGTCTGCACCATGCTTCTCGACTTCTCGTACATGCTCTTGATAATGTCAATGATGTCAGTGGGAATACCGTAGTGTGCCAGGATGTGCCATAGGCCATCTCGCCAAATTAGATCGAAAGCTTGTTTTAAATCGATAAACAGCTGGTATAGCTCTTTCCCGAATTCCAGGTATCTTTCCATAATCTGTCTGATCATAAAAATTTGGTCTATGGTGGATCGGTTTTGACGGAAGCCAGCTTGATATTCAGGGATTACGTGTCTTGTCAGGTTTCTGATCCGATCAAGGAGAATTTTTGTAAGGATTTTAGCTGGTTGGCAAGTAAGCGATATGGGTCTTTAGTTTTCGCAGTTACTTTTAGATCCTTTCTTGTGCAGGGGCACTATGACAGATTTCGACCAAGACTCGGGGAAGTATTTTATTTCCCATACAGCTGTTACCATTTTGTGGTACAGATCAACGACGATATCAGATTCCACTTTTAGCAGTTCTGCCTGTATACTGTCTATTCCGGGTGCCTTATTTGACTTGAGGGATTTGAGTGCGGCTTCTACTTCTGACCTTAAGGGTGGTGGGGTGGTTCCTCATCTCTGTGTGCTGGGAACTTTCGAAGCACTTCAGGATCTGGGTTTACTGTGAGATTAAGCTTTTCCTGGAAGTATTCTTTCCAGCGATCTCGGATTCCGGCAAAAGTAGTGATTTTGTGTCCATTTTTATCTAAGAGATCGAGGCACTTCGCTTCTTTGTGGTTTGTCAGCTCTCTTGCACGTTTGAACATGAGGTGTGAGTTACCCCTACGGGAGTCCTCCTCACACTGCCGGCATTTTTCAGTAATCATGTTTTTTAGTGCTTGGCGGGTTTTCTTCTCAATTTGACGTTTAAGGTTTTTGAATCTATCCTTGCTTTCTCGATCTTGCTTGTTTTGGAGAGTTCGTTTCTAGGTACACATATCAATAATCTCCTGGGTAATCCATGGCTTGTCTTCTGCAGATTTACGGCCGACGACGAGCTCAGCTGTCTCGCATACGGCCAGGCTGCTTTGCGAAACAAGTAGATCGATGTCGGCTGGACTCAGCAGATCAGGTGTTTCTTGCAAGGTCTTTGACAGTCGTTCGTTGAGCTGCATTCTGTGCTCTTGTCTCGTCTTAAGGTCTTTAAGGGCTTCTATCCGGAATCTTGGAACTTTTTGTTTCGGCTTGACAACGGCTTTTAATCTTATGCGAAGCGATGACATGAGGAGATTGTGATCACTATCAAAGTCCCCACCTCCTAGCGTCACTGTGTCTGTGAATGAAGATTTCCGTCGGCTGGATACCAGTATATAATCTATAATGTTGGCAGTCCTTCCATCGGGGGACCACCACGTGACTTTTCTCTTTCGTCTGTGCTTGAACATTGTGTTTGTGATAAAAAGCTCGTTATCTCGGCAGAATTCAGTGAGTCGTTCTCCTCTGCCGTTGATCTGTCCGATCCCGAACTTGCCCATGACATCTTCGTTTCCGCTATTGTCACTCCCCACGATGGCATTGAAGTCCCCGAGGACTAACACGATGTCTTTCTTCGGAATGGTGTCGACAAGGCTCTGGAGCTGAGAGTAGAAGTCTTCCGACTCTTCGTCCGACCTTGATGAATCCGGAGCATAGACCTGTACCACGGAGAGGTTTTTGAACTTGCTTTTGAGTCGGATCATCATTAATCTCTCCGAGACAGACACCACTGATAGAAGAGATTTTCTTGCTGCTTTTGTCAGCAAAAAGCCGACTCCTTGTCTGTGTGTTCCGTCTTGTCTTCCAGAAGGCAGGAGGGTTGCGTCTCCTATCTGTTCTTCGCTGATACCTGGTAGATGAGTCTCTGAGAGGCTGATTATGTCCCAATTGTAGCGGTTTGCTTCACGGAGGAGCATGTCTTTCTTTCCTGGTTTCGAAAGTGTCCGAAGATTTAACGTGCCGATTCTGGTGGTGATTTTTGTAGATAAAACCGGTCTAGCGTCCGTTTGTGACGGACTTATCAAACGTTGCCTTGATTCGTTTCCAACGCTGTTGGCTGTCAATACATCGGTTGCCCCGGATACGGTAGCATGTCCGTCGGTTTCCCCGGACGCGGTAGCTTGTCCGTCGGTTTCCCCGGACGCGGTAGCCCTATTTCGTGTTTTCATTGATTGCCTATTCATAATTCATAAAGAGGAAAAGTTTCTTGGCTAGCTTTTGAAGCAACGGCAAGCCAATCCTCTCTGCTTCTAGCCGGGACCGTTGACACCCTCGAGTGTGTCTTCCGCTCTTCGCAGTTGTCCTCGCTGGGAGGATCATCCCACTTGGCATCACGGCGTCACCAAGCAATTTATCCCATTACTGGGGGCTGAGTTTAACGTCTTCGGGACATATCCACGCGCCGGTGGGCCCAGCAAGATCGCTATCAGAGGGGCTCACCTCCTCCTCTGTCCGTATTTATATCCCCCAGACAAGGGTGCACCGGCTATTTAAGACCCCCAGAGACTGGGTCCCCCCTTGGTCCGCGCCCTCTTATTTAATATTCGAGGGTATCCTCCATATCTGAAGGATGTTCCCTATCCGCCACCTGGGGACGCGCCTGAGTTGCTTGGGGGAAGCACCTGAGAAGTTACTCAGGAATCTCAGGTACATATCGAAGACAATAAACTGTATCGCTAATTGTACATGCTTAGTATTATTGTTGTTGTTGTAATTGTTCAATAAAATTGTTTCGAAATCAAAAATGTTCCCTTTCTTTTCTGGTCAGGTTAGGTTAGGGCTAATGAATCAGGGTCAGTCTAGAGTCAGCAGTCAGAGTGAAAGGATTGAAAAATGAATAAATTTGAGAAAGAGAGAATTAGATCAAATCTAGTGTTTATGGAAAAACATTTGATTTTGGATGACGATTTTCTCGAGTTGTCTCTTCAACGCAGGATATTCTCTCGTCAGGGAACACTTGACAATATAATGAGGACTGATTCTCCCCCATTGGACTATTGTATGAAACTTTTAAAATGTGATTCAAATGCTTATACTCAATTTATTGATATATTAATTGGAACAAAGCAGAATAATATCGTGGATATACTTTTGAAAACATTACCAATGGATTCGGTGTAGATGGCTCCACCATTCGAAAGAGGTGACATCACAGAGCTACTCCTCTCCACATTCCTCCACCTTGAATTTATCGAGCGAGGACGATCAGTTTCGTTTTAGCTGTGAGAAAGTTGACAGTGGAAACCAAAAAATGTTCTATACATGTCCATTGTGCATGTACACTCTTGGCAGTTGGACTCAATGTGAGAATTGTACAATTATTGATGACTATAGTGAAAAGTGTAAATTATGTAATCCTTGTAAATTACATAGAGGCTATGCAGTACAAATTAAAGGATGTAATTCATGTCTTGAAGAGGTGTGTGACTCTCACCCTAGAGGGCACCTGTGCTCCAATTGTCACTATGATAAATGTGATCAGTGGGAGAATACTTACCCCGCTATGATTGGAAAGAATCCCAAACGTGATTTTAGTTTATTTCTACGAGATTGGTATCGTCGTGGATTTAAATTATTCTGGGAAGAGGAATCTGGTCTACGATTCAACTGTTGGGGTAACAAGACAATTTGGTTTCTACGTCATCGTTGTGACGACACTGCCTATTATTACTATAAACCAAGTGATTTTTATTTTGGCAGTTACCGAATGTGATTCACCATTTGAAAACACTGTATGTGATATTGCTTCAAATAGATAGATTGAAACTCGTGAATTTCATAATATGAATGCAAATAGTATCATTGACTATACAAAGAGATATGACAAGAGTGAAGTTACATTGTACTGTAGAGAATGTGACCCTGACTTTGCAGTCAATCAAGATCAATATACAGTGAATCCAAATGATTTACCAGCATTAGTGGTTCACGACAGTTGCCTATACATCGAAGAAGAAGAAGAAATCTAAAGTGAAGATTTAAAGACATTGTTGTATATATATGCATTTTATTAATAAACAAATTCACAAACATTTTTTAAGCACTTTACTCTTAGGGCACTGAAATCAATACTGTTCCACTAGAAAGTCGTTCAGACGTGGATTGTCACCATAAATGTGGAGAAACTGCTTGTAAGTATAGCCGCGACATCGGAACACAAAATATAGTAGTGCATGGAAGCCACAGCTTTTAGTAGTTAGATCCTCCACCCTCTTCCGATTTTGAATAATAGTTTTCCCACTGCTCTCAATATAGTTGCTGATGTGGGGTGTGTAAAATGTATAGGTAGACCAAGAGGATCAAAAAATTCAATCGCCTTCATTGTTTGAAAGATGCACAGCCAATGACCCGTCAGCACAGTCGACGGACTGCTATTAACAATAATTAAGCTATTGTTGACACTTTGAATTTTTCCAAGAAAGTCCGAGGGTAGACAATAGGATTTGTACTGGGACATGTAGGGGTCCATATTAAATACATTGATTATTTGACTGGTGTTCATGGCGCAAAGTCTAGTAGAACACTGCCTTCGGGAGTGATTTCCCAATAGGTTTCATATTGATTTAGCGAGATTAGTGCAATACTCTCAGCCAATGGGTCGGCAAATGTACACTCTAAACGCACACTCCCCGTACGTACTATACTCATATCCTGTGTGCCAGACAAATCCAGTACAATGATACCATGTGTTTTAGCAAACATTTCTTCGGTTTTACCATTTTCAAATAGTTGAGAGTCATGATCTAGGGTTTGCATGGTCAACTCATACAATGTTCTATAGGATTTATCAAAAGATAGATTGTAGAGTGGGATACCGTTTACTTTGCACACAAGAGATGAAAGTCCAAACATCTCGAATTTATGTGGGCATCCAGTCCACGATCCTATTGTACTACCGCTTTTTACAAATGCCAAAGCGAGTTTTGACGGAATTTCGCCATTGATAAAGGATGAATCGGTGAAGGTGCGTGAGCCCATGGCAATATGACGTTGATTGGTGATTGTATGAGGAACAAGTAGTTTAATATTATTTCCATTTGCTCTCAGTTTTTCCACTGCCAAAGCAACAGAACTCATGACCTGTTGTTTGCGTACATGAAGTATTGCCGAGGTGAGGGAGAGACTTACATCAGGATTGGCAGCAAGTTCTTTTCTCAATATGAAATTGGAGGGTGCAAGCGTCAGTTTTATATCCACTTTAACATTGGGCGGCAGCCATTGGGGTATATTAAATATTTCATGATATATTTTTCCCACTAGATGTAATTCACTAGTTGTAGCATTTTTAAGTGCATCTGTACTATCAGTATTAGTAATATATTCATATCCGTTGGAGGTGCCTCTCAATTCCTTGTATGACTTGGGTGTCATCAGCATGAATTGCATATAGCTTGTATAATTTGAGAGATTGTTGCTTGTGCTCACCAGCGTGCCATTGATGTAGACACTGATTTGACGAAATAAATTATGTAATATACAATTTTCATAGGATATACCATCGGCCCGAATTGGCATTGTATTATCGGATTTCCGGACTTTCATTTGTAAATCTATAAATGTTGAAGACATGTCCATAAAGTAGTCTTCATTGGAATAAATTTGAAAGTGGATATTATCGGAGAGGGGTTGTTGAGGATAAAATTGTTCATAGTATCCATGCTTGACACTCACATCAACATTTTCTGCATTGAATAGATTCAATGATGAGGTGATTGAGGGTTGAGAATCCTTATGTGGTAGGTAGGACGATCTAACAATTCTCTTCCTGGGGCTTCTTCTTCTGTTTACACTATGTGTCGGCTTTTTCCTTCTTTTCTTTGACAAGAGGGATGATGTCTTTCGTTTCCGACCTGAGTGGAGACTGATGAGTGATGCATTGTTTCTCGAGCTTTTTAAACCTTTTCCATTTTGTTTTAATCTCTCGCCAAGGGTTTGCGCACTGGACCTAAGATTTTCCGTAGCACTTTTTTTAAAATCCTTGCCAGAGCCCCAATTGTATAGTGTAGACGATGCAAAATCTGTCGCAGCCGGTACAAGATATTTTCTAGCCAGAGGTAGTGCAGAGCGAAAGAGCTTAGCAAACCTCGTGCCAAGACCGTAGCCAGACATTGACAAGCGACCTTTGTAATAGTCCATTCCATTGCCTTGTTGTCTTGGGCCAAGAGTATTAAAATAGCAGTCAATATCAGGACAAATGAATACCACTTTTCTATTAGACATCTTGTTGTTGAACGATGGGACGAAAATGGCGTGTAATCACAGCCAAACCTTTTGAAATTGCTATGGGATCACCTAATTCAGTTCTTAGTGTTAACTGACAGAGTTCCAAATAGGAAGTGTTTACAGGAATATATTGAAGATGCTTTATATTGTAGTAGTGAATATGTTCTTGATTGGTTTTTCGTTCAAGAACTCGTAGGAGGGGAACATTTGAATTACCAACCCGAGATGTTTCCACAAATGAAGCGTAGAGAAATATACAAGTGTCCGTGGAGAAGGCTGGCGGGTAGTTTGCAAAAATGAAATTAGTGTTTCCGGCACTTTTACCATTGATTATATTGAGCTTAAAGCCAAGAACATCCTTTAGGTTATCATTGAGAATAACCTTTTCGCTGGCAATAGGTGAACTAATGTAGATCTTACCCTCCTCCTTTGAATAGTTGAAATGAAAAGCTCCTTTTTTACGAGCGAAAATTCTTTTATTAATAGAACGACATAAATCATTCATACAGGTGAGTTCCTCGTAGGGTAATTCAATATATGGATAATCCATCCAATTGATTTTTTGAATTTGTTCTTGATCACTTGAGGGTGGTGGCAGCCAATCATAGGGTCTAATTTTTATATCATATTTACGATCTTTTCTCAGGATGTCGTAGGTATTTTTGAGAATATAGTCGACAAGAGCCACTTCATACTTTCCGTCGCCGAATTTGATGGTGGGGGAGAGTTTCGTCTAAAAATCACTTGTTCTATTCAAGTCATTGTAGAGAGGATCAGAAACATTGGACATGAAAGTCACATAGAAATCATTGGGCATTGTTAATGTCTTCAGCACTGACCCAAGAATCAAAATCTGAGTTGTATCCTAGCCAGCGAACAAGCAACTCTTGCCCCTGCGAGTACGACTCTTTAATATCTTTTCAATTTGATAAATTTCACTAGTGTTTCTAACTTTTTGCAGTTCATATTCATAAAAACCGCCGAGAATCTCATCATCTTTGGTGTCTCGCAGTCGATATGTCGTGGGCTCGGTGTCCAGGATTTTGGACACTTTAAAAAGTTCAGTGCTCCATAAATAATTCCCCTTTTCAAAAATATTGGTGGTTCTATTAATTCGAACAGTATCACCAACATTGAATTTCTTCTTCACATTTTTTTTTCTTTTTCACCATTGGAATATTGCTTTAGAAAGGCATCAAATATTTTTTCACTGCAGTGAACTTCCGGAGGGCTTGAATTGGACAGAGATCGATGAGGTCGATGGTTGTATATCCGCATGATTTTATCTAAATCATGAATAAAAGCCGGTGTATTTTTCAGTGTACAATATCTGGAAATTGATAAACGAATCGTTCTTATTAATCGTTCAGCCAATGCAGCCATTATCGGGCTGTGACTATGGTAAAGTGTTGTATTATATTTCAATAGAACCTTTTGCACATGGGGATTAACAAATTCACTGCCACGATCCGATTTAATTTTTCTATACGAATCCTGTTCAAGAATACTTTCAATATACCGAGCAACTTCAACAACTCTCTTTGACCGTAATGGAATGGCATAGGCATAGCGACTAAAGACACTGATTGCCACCAGAATATATTTGTAGGGTGCATTGTGACGCCGTTGAATTGCGTCTAAAGTTAAAAGATCCGTTTGCATTATATGCAGAGGGAAAAAGGCTTTAGTTTGTCGATATTGTTTGCCGCGAAGCCTGTGATTCCGGTGCAGTGTGTAACTCGGTTCATTCTCTAGATACTCTTTTGCTTTTTTCAATATGGTGCCGGAGACAACTTTAGAAAGCGTTTTGGGAGAACTTAAACTTCCCGCTTCATCAATATTTTCATAGACACCTTTCAGAACTTCATCCATTTTGAACGCAAACACGTAGTGTAATGTCCACTCCCCTTTTGCACACTGGAGGGTAAATCAATTCGTCTTCGCTTTTGACTAGCAGCCACAGGTGTTGTAAAATCATTGCTGCTGCTGCTGCTACTGATAGTATTTTCAAATATTGAATCTTCTTCTTTTTTAAATGGTGGTGTTGGTGGTGGTGTTGTTGGAGGACTATATTCTCTTAGTTTCTTGAGAATTTGCTTATTGCCAATAAGACTTTTGGGGAAGTTTGATACACTTAGAAAGGTGTATAGATTATTATCAAAGGATAAAAGTCCTTTACGATTCGTCACCATATCACAAATTAAATCAACTAGATTATAACTTTTTCCCTGAATTATAATTCGTTTCCCTGTGCTGTCAACTTGAACTTGATGTTCATCACCAGTTTCCAACATGAGATATGATAATACTCTTTTACTCTGTTCTCGATAGGTCAGTGGCAATAGGTTTCCAATTTTCAATACAATTGAATTCAATTCCTTCTCCTTTGACTGCACTGCTGCTGCTGCAGAATCTTGAGGAGATGATTCCCGTTTAGAGGGATCGGTAACAGTGGTGGCGGTGGGTCTCTCACGATAAGGTTTATGTTTGTCCACACGTCGCAATGCATCTTGAAGTAAAAGCAGTTTTTTGTCATCGGCAATATTCTCATCATTAATGAATTTGCTTAGATTGTCTTCAAAATGTTCGATGGGCGAGAGGACAAGTTCAAATGGTGTCAATTTATAGGGTTTTGCCATTCTCTAGAGAAAACTGTTTACAAGTCCTGCAATTATTGGCAGTAAAAGTGTAAAAAAGCTAACGCCAGCTTGAAGGAGACGTTTTCTTTTAAAATTTTTCCCTTGTTTTTACAAGCCAAGGCGCGTACAGTGGAACGATGTTGCTTTGTCTGTTGTCTAACACCTTCTGGCAGTTGAACATTGCCCTCAGTTAAATTTAAACAAAGTTCAGATATTAGATTAATGAAATCATTGTCAACACCATGTTTGAGTATGGCCTTCCTAAGGAAGGGTTTTGAAGTGCTTAAAACGGAAAATAAATGCCGTTGTTTGTGTAGTTTCTTCAGTGTCATAACGTCAACTAATAGCCTTTTCTACTGTTCACCAGAAGATATACTGTAATTTTATTGTCGAAAATGTCGGTGACTATACGTAGATCCTCGGGTGTGCTCTGATTAAGATCCAGCAAAATGTAACCGTAGGGTTTATTAGTCGCCTGAGTGTACGCTGACAACAGAAATTTAGGGGCGCCGGGGTATATCTGTTTATTGAGAGTTATTAGCGAGCTAGAATCACGAACAACTCGATAGATAATATAGATGGTGCAATTCAAAGCAAGGGTTCGCATTTATTTGCTCTGATGAAACAGATTGTGTAGAACTAGGGTTATGGAAATGTGTTCATGGTGAGAGCGAACGGTGAACAGTTGTAACATTTCCTGTGAGAACTGTTCAATGGATTCAGCCAAATCATCAATAATCAGCCACGAGTTCGATTCAATACTATTGAAAACATCAAGCCCCCGTATGAATTGTATTGGTATGGTTGTGGCAATAGCTTTTATTTGATCGTAGGACTCCTGCCAAATACTATAGCAATAGTAGATTTTTTTCGGCTTTTCCAAAAACATTTTCTGACAATTTTGAATTATTTTAGCTAAAAGTGTTGTTTTCCCCGACATTGAGGGACCACACGGAAACGATCTGAAGGGTGTTTTAAATTGATACATGTTGCTGCTGCTGCTGTTGACAACAGTTGGACTATAACTAACTGTAAATCATACGTGTCCAATGAATAAGTAGTAGTAGCAATAATTTTCCCATAGATCTATCTACGTTAACAAGAACAACAACAAAAAAACAATATTTCATGATCATTTATTTCGGCAACATGAAAACTCTATTTGTTCAACATGAACAACGATAAAAATAACACTTTATGTTCAACAAGAACAACAACAATATTTCATGGTCATTTATTTCGGCAACATGAAAACTATTTGTTCAACATGAACAACATAAGAATAACACTTTATGTTCAACAAGAACCTGACAAAATTTCATGGTCATTTATTTGCAACATGAAAACTCTATTTGTTCAACATGAACAATGATAAAATTAACACTTTATGTACAACATAAATAAAAACACTTTTTGTCCATCAACAGCAAGAACAACACTTATTGTCTTTAAACACTTTTTGTCCGTCAACATGAACACTTTTCTGTACAACAACAACACTTTTTGTCCAGCAACATGAACACTTTTCTATACAACAACAACAACAACAACACTTGAAAACAACACTTGAAAAACACTTGGAACATGAACTAGCACAGTTGAACATTATGAATTTCAAAAGGATCACCCCCCAGGGGGCGCAGGGCCGAAGGTCGGCCACGGGCGAGACCCCCCCCCCCCCCCGGGGCCGGCCGCGGGAAGGGACCCCCACCCCCCGGGAGCCGCAGTGGAAAAAACTGTACAATAGTTGTCGTCACTGCTGCTACAGGTTAGGTTGGGTCAGTGGTGGTAAGATGAGGTTAGTTAATTTATGAACGGGTTGGATGGTTAGGTTAGTTAATTTATGAACGGGTTGGATGGTTAGGTTAGTTAATTTATGAACGGGTTGGTGGTGGTGGCGGTTAGTGGTTGGGTTAGATTAGTTGGTTAGGTTAATTTATCCAGACCAAGTTGATTGCGATAGTCTATGCATTCAACTCGGTCTGAAATACGATAGTGGCCATTAGGCAGGACACTCACACCATCCTCGAGCACATAGACTTTGTCAGATATACATGACATTGCATTTTTTCCACTCTCACAGTATAATTTCTATACTGTAGAGAGCGAATTGCAAGCACCTGTGCTCTCGGCACTAGGCTACTTTCTACACAGTCTCTGTACACGCTCATGTTGAAATTGCTCTTTACAAAATGTGTAGGCACCCTTTACATGCCTTCTTTTCATCCCCACTATGAGTTTTAACGCAATAATCTTTAGGACCCGGGAACACCCCCTGGATATCAAATCACTCCCCGTCTCTGATTTTAACATTAATAGTTGGTTGGGGGCTTGACGTTTCACCAACTCGGGGTAGAGGGATGGATTCCAGTTGGTGAAATCCATCCGCGAGCTGATGTGTTCCCCCTTTTCTAGATCACCCAATAAATCCTCGGTCCCATTTACCTTTAACAGCAGAGAATCTGTATCCCCATAGTAAACTTGAACCTCCCCCTCCCGTGGCCATTGCACCTTGCACACATTGTAAAAAAACGACAACATGAGCTTTTTGGAAATTTCTAGTACTGAACTACCTCCTGCTATATTCTTGTTCAGTACCACATTTCGCTTTTTCTTGTGTAGAACAACCATGCCAGCCTCTATACTCGTGAACGATGTAAAATTGGGATCGGCAATAATTCGTGCACACTCTAGAGGGTCAGTCACAACGTCGCAGCGAGATCTGTTACGTACTCTTTCACACATTTTGCCAAACGCTGAATTTAGAATGAGTTTGTACATTTCCTTCTCTACCTTGGAGTTTGCCCTAGAGCGTTTATCGACAAAAGTGTCGATAAACGTCTTTAAATATGCTTTCTGATTGAACTGCAGGACCCTATGTATTTTGGTGATCTTGAAACCATTGTTCACCATCGAGTGCAAAAGCACATGGTGAACAACGATATTCTCCTTAGGGTCCAAATCAGCAATCAGTTTTTGCTTGGAGGGGGTCCAGTGCATCCCCATATCCTCAACCAATGATCGATTGTAGGGGCTCAATGAGTCCCTGCTCACGGGTCGATTGATATAGGGAAAAACAAAATCTCTGACTGAATCGTGAAGCGCCAGAGGAATGTGCCCGTCAATTTCAAAGAACCATCCTTGTGGCCCATTGTCCTCGACGGTGGTAATGTCGGGGAACTCACAAGGATTCTCAAGCCATTGATAGTTCCCACACGGCAAAGAGTAGTGAGACATTGCCGAGGGGTACAATGAGTTCATGTCCAAGAACACTGCATTTGACTTTGCACCGGTGTTGCTGTTTTGTCCGCTCGGATCGGTTGACAAGACGCGGTCCCCATGAAAAATATACCCTCCCCTCATTGAACGCTCTACAAAAAGGTGCTGATCTACATCTGTGATTAGGCCTATTTCCTCCCTACCAATTTTTAAAATCAAATCCATCACCAAATGGGGTGTGGAAAAATAGTAGCCTATATCTAACCCGAACTCTGAATAGATTTGGTCTGTGTTCTTACAGACTATATCCAACAGAGTTAAAACGTCACTGGCCAAGTACAGTCTACAATAATCCCACCCATTCTTACAATTCCCCTTAGACTATACCTTCTTGGCAAACTCATATTCCTCGGCTGTGCATTCACTGCTGGTCAGTGAATTGTAAAAAGCTTCAATTGGAGGTAGTTTCACCTCGCTTAAGCGAGCGCCAGAACAGTAATAGTCGTAAGCGTATACACCTTTGCAGGTCAATAGGTCATACATTTCACTGTCTGGAAAGTGCTGTTTAAGCAAGGGAAAGCTATCAAAATTTCGCTTTTTCTGCACTTGAATCAATTGACTCAATGCCTTGGGAAAAAAACTAAAGGAATCTAAAAACCTGATTTTATTCCAACACGTATGCCCATTATTTACTACCTGCCATTTCAGCTCGAGAAGCAACAACTTCTCGGCCGATTTGGGAATAATGTTATAGGTAAATGAATTATTTACCCATGGACTGTCTAC
The DNA here is from genome assembly GCA_027921565.1 of Artemia sinica. NCBI lineage: Eukaryota > Metazoa > Arthropoda > Branchiopoda > Anostraca > Artemiidae > Artemia > Artemia sinica. The sequence continues at coordinate 7,568,730 of CM051259.1, read as the reverse complement.
TCCCTCTCCCTCCCTGTGCATACGTGCCAGTGCCGGTAAAATAAATTTTAAATCGTAATTTGAGTTGTGAATAAAAACAGGGATAAAAAACTGCTGGCTAACATTTAAGTTACACGATTGATGCGCTATCCCTCTAAAATTACTACCCCCAGAGGATATTTCCTGCCACAAGTGATTATGGTCTCTGACTTTCCCCCTCTCCCCTCTTTTCCCTTTAGTCCCCTTATCCCCCTCTACAAACTCCCCCTTACAAACCCAACATATTTTTTGATTTTTAATCGCGAGACGATCCTCTGCAGACAGCACCATAGGAGAATGGGTATTTCTCAAACGAGAAATAGCACCATTAGCTGTGCCAATTAGTTTATTTAGTGCCTTGACCATGCACTCCCCCTCATCCAATGTTTCTACTATTTCTAACAACCGCATGGTGTTAGAATTGTCTCTTTGCGCATGGGCATAAGACACTGCAATAGCTTGATGTTCTTTGATTCGGTTTGGAAATCGAGGATCGTTCATCTCAACCAGCTTAGCTTCACAATCCAAAGATATTTTGTTGCACTGGAGGAGGGTGTTTTGGAAATTTTTGAAGCGTAAAATGGCCCTATCCCCTGAAACCATTTCCACTGTCTGGTAGCCATGCCGTCTACAGTGCCTCATGTGATTTTGCAGCTTTAATTCACTCCAAAATCGAGAGAGGCATGTCGGACAGTAGAAACGTGTCCCCCTATTCTTACCCTCCCCCAGAACTCTACTGATGTCTGTGATCGGGTTGAAATGGCCAATTGAATTGACAAGGTCACTAGGTGGTGTGTACAACAACCAAACCCAGTGTTTGACTAATTCAATTGACGGGCCCCTTACTGGGAAAACCACCCCCTTCTTTTTAGAACGAACGCCATCTTCAAATTCAGTTTCATACTGAACCACAGTAACGCCGATATTTAAATGGGCATTAGCCCTTTCAAAAATATCAATAGATCTTAGCGTTACTGGGTATTTTCTCTCTAAACAAGAAAAATCTACAATGGGGAAATTGGACCCTTCCATCCCATGTACAGCCCAATCGTCTAAATTCGTCTTGGTAGCGTCATCTGCTAGAGGCTGAAATGCTGATATGAGGAAAGCATACTTGAAACATTTTTGACCTGTTTCAAAACAGATCCGCTGGACACCACGACAACCTACTAAATCTGGATTATATTTTAAAACTGTATCCCTATCGGACCCACCACCCCCTCTTAAAATAAAATCTTTCTTAAATTTACAAATATTCACACTTAAATTTTCAACAAAAAGAACTACAGAGCCGCTCCCATTTTCATTAAAGTTCTCAAGATGCGCAACAATTTGACCTACCCACTCGCAAAAAACACTCTCAAAATTTTCTAAATTCGGATAGATCAAACGCATCTCGGAGTGTACATAATGATAATAAACTTCATTTTCCCCTCATTTAAATAGAACACCTTTAAAACAATAGAAACCTTAATTGATTCCCTCCCCTCTCCCCATAATTGAATTTGGTTCTCCAGCAGTGCACGAATTTTATCTACATAGTCATGCACAATTTCTACGGGGTCAAACACAAATTTTCCCCCCATAAGTGAATTAAATGGATCCCCAAAGTCGCAGTGTAGACAACCATAGTATTTAATATCGAATTTGACAGCTGAAAGTCTTTAAATGTTGTAAATTGGACATTACCCCCTCCCCTCTTGTATATTGTCACCACCCCCTCCCCCACATTGTTCAACAATATTTGGGCTATGGGAAACAATTTCAGCTGTTTGAACTATGTTCATGTAATCAGTGGGGGGAGGGTTCCCAGTTAATTCGTTTGTAAAATCGTCCAAAAGCTGTAGTGTATTTTGACTCAAGTCCCCCTGCTCAACTGTGCTATTATCTACATTAAAAAGAAAATCATTTAAAAAATCATCAATATTATCAGGTATTTGCTCATTAACGATACCACTCCATGGTGAATTGCTGTGGAAGTCCACCAGTGCGTCCTCTCCTCCAACTGATGAGGACGGCGACAAGGAATATGGAACCAATGCAATCTATAAATGAAAAATAGCTTATTTTCAAAGTGTTCAAATCACCCCTACTGTTTTTAAAATTTGGATTATTATTTACGTATTATTTAAAACGCGCTTAGTAGTAGTAGTAGTAGTAGTAGCAGTATGCACATAGTAGCATTTGATTAATTCACTGTTCCCCACAACTATCGATATTCTGAAAGTTCCAATTTCCAACTTAATATAAGATATTTACAATCTAAAACGCTTTACATAGAATTGACAATTTGATTTTGTTCAAACAACTCCACCCCCCCATCAATTTCCACTATTTAATGCCACCCCTCCGAGCCGGCCCAGCGGGCCACCGCAGCGCTTCCCGCGGTGCTTCTCCGGCCCGCTGCGCTTCCCTACCTGGGCCCCCACAGCGCTTCTCGGGCCCACCGGCACTTCCCGGGCTCCGCGGCTCCCCACCGTTAGTATAAGATATTTACAATCTAAAACATGACATAGTAGGTTTTGATTTTGTTCAAACAATCCCTCCAAATAAAATTTCATATTAATACTCTTTATCTGCTTTGGAAAAAAAAATGATTTGAAATGGATAGCCATCTCCTGTCATGATACACAACTCGTTCCGATAGAAAGTTGTTTTTTTTTGTAGAGGCAAGATTAACCTTTCGTTTATATCGCAATAGAAATTACCTAACCTTACTATGACCAGAATATAGTGCCTTTTTTGGATTTAATCTAATTTAGCAGGGTGAATGCATGCACTTGACATGATTCAAAAGGGAGAACATTATATTTCCTTTGGGGAGAAAAAATCTTTTAATATCTCTGAGATACACTTTTACTGTGTTCGAAAATGGTGAAAAGAAAAGGCCTAAAAAAACATTGGAAGAAATAGGTAGATATTTCTATAACTAGAGGTAAAAATGCTCACATTTCCAAATTCCGTCAGGGCTTGGGTGTCGGATGGTCCAGGTAGCGTGTGTTCGAGGGCAACCTCATGATTTTGTGTAGTTCCTGAGACCCTCGACAATGTAGGATAAGAGGATGACGGGCAAGCTACCTCACAATTTTCCGCAACTGCGGCATTGAAAGCAGCCATCCACTCTCTTTTGGGTTTTCGGCCTGGCTGTATTGTTGCCTTCGCAGATGAAGCTTGGGCAGGCAGTGTAGAGCTAGAGGGCATCGGACAGCGGCCATATTGTATAACTGACGCCCTCACATGGGTATTATCTTGGACCCTAGCTCTCTTACTGGGAGGCGACGGGCATTCTTCACAATTTGCCTTAACAGAAGAGAAAAAAGTTAGTATCGAAATAATTTCCCCCTTTTTTACAGAAGGAAAATTAGTATCCCCACCCACACTAACCATAATTTTGTCTAGAAACGCATTTATCACTAAGAAAGCCCCCCTACGCCAAAAGCAAAGCAAAAGGTAAAATTTGAAAGAAATGCCCCTATTTTTACCTTGCTGAGAAAATTTTTTAAATGTTTCCCGTCTATAGGTCTTTAAAATAGAAAAAAGATTGTTAGCCTAGCAGCTTATATGCCTAAATTACAATGTTGGATGTAAATGTACACATAATAAAGCTATCTTTTTTTCTTAGAAACCATCGGTCCTCTTACTGCCCTAACGCGAAGAAACAGTTTTGTTTTTCATTTTACAATGATGGCGATAGAATTGAGGCCTGGCCCCCTCCCCCCTTTCACCAATGTCCTAAATATATTGTTAGACCTTAATTTGAAAATAACTCGTTTCACTTCTTCAAATAGAGATTGCGTAGGCCTGCGCTTAATTATTGCAATTGTCTGAAAAAACGTTTTAATTTGATGGAGAAAAACAATCCCTCTCCCCCCCTCTTTTCAGCAATGTCATAAAAATATTGTTAGCAATTATTTTTGGAGAATAACATGTTTCGCTCTTACATAGAATATATAATTCCAATGTCCTAAATATCTATCGCTAATTTTGCAGACAAAATTAGTTCTCCGCTATTTTCAGACAAACACAGAATTACGTAAAAAGCATTGAAAACCTAGATTGCCTAAAACCAGCTAATGTAAACAAAACAGGAAAAGGGTGACAAAACTATTTATAATCTTGCGCGGAGCCTTATGTCAAACAGAGCGGCATAATGCCTTAAGAATTGACAGAAGTCAGTGGACACTTTAAATCACAGTACAGAAAAGCAAGAATTTTATCGAAAAGAGAATTATTTCAATTGCGAGAATTATACTTGTAAAAACAGTGGAGGGTTTTGAGGGGGGGGGGTTATGTGGTAAAAAGAATATATTTTATGTTTTCTATTGAGTATAAAGATAGCATTGTGGAGGAGTTTGTACTGGAGTGGGAGGGGGACTTACCCCGCTATACTGGAGGGTGATCAAGGAAAATAATTTTATTTTGAAAATAAAAAATGAAAATGTACTAAAACGGAACTTACATTGCTAATTGAGGCTGCCAATGCTTCAAGCTCATCAATAATATTTAGTGTTATATCCATTGTGTCACAATACTTTCTGATAATTTAATCACAATGCATGTCCGTTATATACGAAATCTCAAGGGCGAATTGTTATGTAATGGGGAAAATCATATGTAAGCGAGTCTCTGATTGGCTGAGAAGGAGATGTATCCGAGTCTCTGATCGGCTGAGAAGGCTGCATGTACTTCCGTTTTCCTATTCCTGGATCTTAACATTCGCCCCGAGCGTGCACTTGGCCAAAACAACAAAGAAGCCATGTTTGTTTCTTAATTCCTCTTTCGTAAATCATTACATTCTCCCCACCGATTATGTAATCAAGTTCTCGGAAATTCACTTCCCCCTCGAGTCCTAGATCAATACATTGCCCCTAGCGATTATGTAAATCACCCCACAGTGTCATAAACCAATAATTCCCCGAGCGATTATGTAAATCACCCCTCATGTCATTACACGTGGCCAAACAACAACAGATCGATAATCCTTGAATAAATTATGTAAAAAAGTTGTAGGTGGCAGAAGGGGTGTCGCCCAGAGCCTTTAGGGTCCTTTCTACTGTCGTAACAGTTCATGTCACAATTTTTTATACTCTAAATCATTGAAATGGTATTGGCCTCAGGAAAAGCAATGGTTACAGAACCAGTGCAGGACTGGAACCAACATATCTTCTTAAGTCTACACAGAAGCGCTTAAGCTGGCTTAGAGCTGTACAGCAAGAAGTCCCTGGTACCTCGAGTTGAATGGAGGTTTTTTGCGGTCCTGGGCCCATCAAGGTCATAGCGTGGTTTCCAGCACTTGGCGATGCTCTTCTATCAACAAGAGTCAAAATCTTGTACAGACAATCTCAACCCTATTACCTGCGACTCATTATATATCCATGCCTACAAATATTATGCTACTACGGAGAGACGCCCCATAGTAGATAATTTAGCTAGGAAGATGTTAATTAGTCCAAAAAATCCCACCTAAACAGACCATTCCCAAAAGATATATCCATTAACCAGAATCCAGTTTAAATACTGTGACGCTTACTCGGCTATAATTTTCTTGAAAAGCGCAACTCCTTGAGTGGGAATAGTGTTGACCACAAGGTCCCCAGTCTTGTGGGTATCCTGACAGGGTCAAGGCAGCCCTTTGCAGAGGCTTCTGTTCATAGACCTGAATCTTACGCCCTGTCGCAGTTGTCCTCCCAAGATGGCGTTGTGCATCACTATGCAATTTAGCCCATTGCTTGGAGAAGGTTTGTAACTCACGGGATATGTTGACGCGCCGGTTCACCTTGCTGAGTGTACATATCAGGATCCTTCTTCCTTCTCCACCTGTATTTATGGGCGTGGGCAAGGGTGTCCCAGTTTCTATTAAGGACCCCCAGAGACTAGGTCCCTACTTGTTCCGTGCCTCTCATGCAGGCACTCTTTAATATCCGTTTATAATCTTTCATTAATATTTTTTTTCAAAAATGACAGGGTTTTTCATATTGAAAGACTTTTTTTAACTAAAATTAATTTTCAACTAAATTAAAAACTAAATCAAACTAAATACTACTGAAAACTAAATGCATTTCTTCAAAAAATATGAGCTAATGTTTCAAAATTTTGTTTGAAATATTTGGCGATTAGTTTTCATTCAGCTATTTCTAATAATAACTAACTGGATATAAACTTCTCATATTTTTAAAACTATAGTTGAAAGGTTAATAGTGAGGAATTCAGCATTTCCCATGAAAACTAAATTAAAGTCATATTGGAATTTCTTTTCCTGGGGAGGGTCAACAGTAAACAAAATCTTGATTATTTTTTGGGAAGTGTCCAAAAATTAAAGAAGGTTTGGCGGGTCAGGGAATAGGCTCAAGTCCCCTCTGCGCTTAATCATAAGGATAACCATCCCTGTTTATCTCAAAAAAAAATTGAGCACTCCCTAAAGATAAAAGCTTAAAAAATAAAATCCTCTACATTGGGGAAATTTCAATCTATTGGTTTTCAGAATTACTTCTGGTTTAATTGCTTCTCCCTCCCCTCGAATGCCTGGATGTGTCAATTCACAAAAATATGGGGGAGGGAGTAATAAACGAATTTTTCATGTCTTGGGGGGGATTATCAATTTTTAATCGTTTTCTATGGAAATATAAAGAGACTTTTTTAATCAAAACACAACTAGGAAATTTTTTTCATCAATCTAGAAGAAAAAGAACCAATTCACGTCACTGATACCTGGATATAGATTTAGTTACAAACAAAAATTGACTCATTTTGACAGAAAAACGTTTTTTTTAAAGTTATTTTTTACTAAAAGTTGCCTTGAATCCGGGGATGACCCAGAGGGGCCGAGGGAAATAATTAAAGAAGGTTTGGAGTGTCAATGAATTGGCCCAAAGTCCCCTCTGCCCTTGATCGTAAAGTAAACCAATATTGCGTATCTCAGATAAAAAAAAATTGAGTACTAGTCAAGTTTATGTGTCCTTCTAGACAAATGCTTAAAAAAGTTAGTTCCTTGCATTGAATAAATTTCTGTCGATGAATTTTTCAGAATTACTTCTGGTTTGATTGCTCCCCCCCTCCAATCCCTGAACGTGCCAATTCACACAAATTTGGGAGACGGAGTACAAAACAAATTTTCCATGTCTTAGGGGGGGGGGGATTTGTCGATCATTTACCGTTTTCAATGGAAATATAAATATATATTTTTAATTAGAACACCACCAGGAAGGTTTTTTTTCACACATCTAGCAGAAAAAGAACCAATTTACGTCACTGATACCTGGATATAGATTTAGTTATAAACAAAATTGACTCAATTTGACAGAAAATGGTTTTTTTAAAAGTTATTTTTCACTAAAAGTTGCCTTTTCAGGGAATCAGGGAAAGACCCAGGAGGACCGGGGAAACCTACCCCCCCACCCCCCCCCCCCACCCCCCCCCCCAAGATTATTTCTGGAACCTTCATTGCGTTTTTTTTTGCTCTTTTTTTAAATAAACTTGTCAATTTGGTCAATTTTGGCACCCTT